>JAPMOB010212906.1:0-10536 GCA_029875015.1 Lepomis gibbosus | reverse complement strand
GATGATCTTCTCGACCTCTTGCTGTGAGATTTCTGGAAAGCAGCGTAGGGGCTGGGAGACTACACGCTGTGACTGGAAAGGCTTTTCTAGATTTTCCAAATGTGATCAGACCGAAAGGATCAAATTCTGAAAAATTGCATCCACCGTCACAGCCGATTCTTTAACAGTGTAAGTCTGTGGTACAATGTCTGGTCTAACCACTAGTAGAATTGGTTTCAAAGCACGGAGCACTTCCTGGGGGCCTCAGAGGAGGAAAAACAATGCTACAGAGCCGTCCAGGTCTTTAGGTGTCGCTCCATTTTTAGGGAAATGCGCATCAGGCTACGGCAATAGATTCGACACAGAAGTTGTTTCCAAATACTGGACAAATTTTCTTCTACAAGAATAAAACAACATTTGGCCGTCTTGGAGTGATAAGACAAGCACACATCAGCAGGTAATACATCGCAGACTATACCCTTTAAAATGATTTAGATTATAAAGCATGACAACACTTACCTGTAAGAGCAAACCCTCAGGTAATGCTCGCAAATGCTGCAGAGGATTTCCTTGTTTACATTTTCAAAAGCTATCTTATTGGACACTGCCACAGATGTTAACTGATTTAAAGAAAATTTAACATCTCATACGTTTAACTAGTGCAGTCGTTACTAAGAACTTAGGAAGGCAGCGCTGAGCTCTGAGGGAGTTTGTCTCTCCTAGTAAATATGGAGGATGACTGTTAGCTTGATCACCTCTGTGCACAGCAACACGTCAGGATAAATGCTCATCCACGGTCATCTTTATCAGCAGCTGACAATCAGCAACAACACAGACCGAAACCTTGAGAAGGCCTCGGTTTATCTTTGCTGCCATCTGATGCTGCAGGTTGAAACAAGTCAACTGGAGGGATTTCACTCCAACACTAACTCAGCTTACATCCTCTGAAACACGTCAGAGCGCATTGTTATGGAAGAATCTCGCAGGTTAGAGGAGCTGGTTGGTTGGTGGTTTGATTCCCCAACAGAGTGGGAGTTCTGGACATCAGCAGCAACGTGTCCTCAAACTCATTTTCATAATACATTTTAATGTTATGTTTTTACGTTTCATTCATTTCTATGTATCTACTGTATATTTTCCATGTTCTTACTTCTTACTGGCTGTCTCATCATTGTCAGTTCTGTGAACGCTGTGGCGCCACCTCGCGACACACCCTGTGGGCTGACATTTTTTTGGCGATGTTCGACTGAAGCGCACGTTTGTGCTTGCATGAAAAATGTACTTGAACGTGAAATCTTACACAACAATTACATCACAGTGACTAACGAGCTGCCAGAAATTAATAAATCAAATGCCCTGACACAGAAATGACACAATCTAGTACCTGGGGCTGTCGCAGGACTGTTATAAGTTCGGCCAAAGGATTGGTGGGTTGGCCCACCTGCCTACCTGTACGCACATGAACATGTGTAATGGGGAGTGACTTTGGAGGTAGGATGAGGGTGGATACTTTCAAAATCTACCTGTTTCTTGCTGGTTTCTCACACGTTGCCTACCTGAGATTTAAATGTGGTAAGCTTTAAACTTCTTCCTGTGAGTGTGAGTAAATGTTGGACCCTCAGGGAATTGATTCTCAGTTCTTGCAGCACCTCCTTGTTCTCGTCTCTCAGACTGATAGAATTTCTTGCCTCTAAGGCAGAAAGTGGAAACTTGTTATTGTAAATCCAGTGTTTCCCACAGAATGTCTAACTGTGGCGGGGAGGGGAGGGGTGCATGCATCGATATTGACTACCAGCTATATAAAACATGCTAGCCTCGAAAATCCAGCTGCATTCTAACATTAACTTAGCTCTCCTTATTAGATAGGCTCCTTGCATGCTGCCTTATAACTTTTTTAGGCTGGCTCTCTGACATTGACAGCGTTGTGATGGACAGATCTGTGCAGCAGTGTTCCATGAGGGAGAGAGAGCGAGAGAGGGACGAGCGAGAGGAAGTGCTGTGCAAATGGGCTACGGCTCTCTGCAATGAAATACGATTTTAAATAAGCTTAGTAAAAAAAAAAATCGGATCTGACCTCCGGATCTGAAAAGTGATGCCAATGTTGGGGCAACTTAAACCTGCATTCTCTCTAACAACCAGCAGGGGGCGACTCCACCTGTCTATGAGAAAGTGAGGCTAGTTCTCAGCTGATTTAGTCCCTCAGTAAACACTTTCCTGATGTGTTTATGGTCTCAGCCGTTAGTTTCAAGTCTTCTTCAACACAGCATGATTCATTTAGTAAATTTTGGTCCCAATTAGAGGAAATAGACCTGAAAGCAGGGGAGGCTTTAGGGCGGGGCTACAAGGTGATTGATAAGTCTCTACCATGGCGACCTGTCAATCAGGTTAGAGCCGACTCGTATCTGCTGGTCTGTGTGATTTAATCAGCCCCATTGAAAAAGCTAATTAGGAGTCGGCTAGTTTGTCTCTAGTCAAAATGAGCATCCCAGCTAACATCACACTTAACATGAATTACAGATGCACCTTGCTAACCTAGCAGGTAGCTCCACCGCCTCGTCCAAATATGGTCACATCCGGTTAAAAAAAAGCCCCCAAGATGCCGATGGCCAAAATGTCAAAATCAAGGCCTCAGAACGTCAGTCCACAAACGAACAGGTGACGTCACATTTGCTACATCCACTTCTTTTATACAGTCTGTGATCTGTATGCATGTAGCAGGTCAGTAATCAGGCTTTGCCCATACCACCGACCTTATTTTGGAAGAGTGTCTTGGCTTTGACCTCATCACTCCACACGGCAAACACCAAAACCTGCAGAGAGAGAGATTGGACAGTGATGACAGCAGATCCCTTCCTTCCTTCTTCCCGGGCATAAGAGCATAGAGGTGGATGTTTAGGTCGTGGGCCCGATGAAAGCTGAGCAGTAGGATCCTTGAAGCAGTGGCCCTAAATTCTAAGGGTATGTTGGAAGGGTTCTGGGGGAAATTCATCTTGTTGGACCTGCTTAGCTGGCTCACAGGCTTTGCTGTAGTAGTAGTAGTAGTAGTGTCTTTGTGTGTGTGTGTTGTGGAGGATGGGTGAATGACCCTAAGCCGTGTCACTTGGTGTCATGTCAATTCATGTTCATAAACTGACTAGAAGCCCAACTGATGCTGATATCTGCAAGCTAAAAAAAATAACGGTTAATCAGCTAACAGATTCTGTTTCTGCTGTCCAATCTCTTTTTCCCAAATTGAAAATCCATATAACACTTCCTCGCCGCGTGGCACTCATTGGGATTATTCTGAACTCAAGACGCTTTAGTGGATACGTTCACACACCATCATTTTTGGGCTGGTGGCCCGGCCTGCTCAGGGAGGTCAGTGTTGGGGCTGATAATGACCTAGTAAATCAGAACGGTGCATCCTATAAATAACATAAACATTTTTGATTAGGCTCCTTTAAATTATTACATAATTGCGATGATATGTAATTGCTATCTTAAGAAATAAAAAAATAAAAAAATTAAATTGGACGTGTAGATGTTTCAGTCAGGCTTGGTCAGTAGTAATAGTAAATAGAAACTCTGTGTGTGTGTCAGGGGTTCCATGACCTCAGGCCTGTATTATCACTTGTGTCTCCTCACATGTCATCATGTGCATACACACACAAAGACAAATGTAACCCGAGAGATGTGTGTGTGAGATTGATGTGTTCTTAAAAGCATCTCTTTTCTTCTCTTCGCCTACATCCACACTATGTTTTTGTTTTAAATCGCAGACCATTTGCTACGTTTCCCGTCCAGACTATAACGTTGAATCCGACGACCTAAAAGGGAGAAGTTTTGGAAACAATGCTGACTCTGTTTTCGTTTTAATACTGTAGCATATTAGCGCGGACAGGTGAAAAGGAGGACGTAGACGCTCACGTTTGACTTCTTATCAGTCACGGCGTATCCTCCTACTTTATGTAACAGTTCCACCTCGCTGTTGGTCCATGGACAGAAATCTCTCTCTTATTAACCATTGTTGTTCTACGTTCATCTCTAGTAGTACTTTCTTCTTTAGCTGAATCTTCTACAACTGCAGAGTAGACAATCTGCTTCCATGTGGCACGTGCATGCCACGTGTAGATTAACGGGCATGTGTGTGTGTTTTCAGCCATTTTACTATGGCTGGAGATCCGTTCTGATACGCAGCTAAAATGCTGGTGAGGATGGAGATTTTCGTTTTAAAACAGAACAGCTTCACTATAAGTTCATCTTAATGTAAATGCAGATGTCAGCCATGACTGTGAAACTGGAGGTGATAACGTGCAGTTATTTCTAGAATCTATAAGTTTTAGGTACATTTTCTGCACTGATCTGGACAAAGTTACTTTACTACATGTTTAAAGCTTAATAAAAATTAAGATGGCTCAACAGTGAGGATTGTTTTTGAACTACAAACTTAGTAACATTCACTACATCCACTTAGTAATGTGGATGTAGCCTGAGTATATGTGTGTGTGTGTGTGTGTTTCGTGTTTTTATATCCCAGTGGGGACTTTAAACTGAACCGTCAGGGTTAAGACTTAGTTTTAGGGTTCAGGTTACAGTTAGGGTAAGGGGGCAGGGGATGCATTATGTTGTGTGTGTTTTTCATTTAGGTCACTGCAGCGAGTACCACATTAAGAGGTCCTCTATATTATTTAGAATTTGAAGAGATGTGATGGTGTTGGTCACGGCCTCACGCTCTGCCGGTAACAGCAGCGTGTATACAGCCAGTAGTTGAATTAGACTGCTGCTCTCTTTGTTCCTCAGCCACGCTGTTTTTAAATAACACTTCCTGTGACTGTGTGACCCATGATGCAACGCTGTCTGTGCTGTCGATGCTCAGACGCAGCTGTGATTGAGTCTTCACTGCTGCAGTTTGTAAAGTTTTGGTTACTGTATAAATGCAGGACAAGTCAGTTATTATATTACGTAAATGTTGTTCTGATGGTAATAAACCTCAATGTGACACTCTGCTGAACTGAATACCTATTTTGTCTAGGGCATCAACTAAAGAGTACTTTCATAGTCAATTACTGTGTTGATTATTTTCTCAATAAATTTTTAGTTTTTTGGTCCACAAAATGTGAGAAAATGGTCAAAAATCTTGATCAGTGTTTCCCAAAGCTCAATATGACGTCCTCAAATGTCTTGTTTGGTCCACAATTTAAATGTATTCAGTTTACTGTCACAGAAGTGAAAAGAAACCAGAACATATTCACAGCTGGAATCAGAGAATTTGTGCTTTAAAAAAAATCAACTTGATTAATTGATTATCACAATTGTTCATGATTAATTTAATAGTTGACAACTAATTGATTAATTGATCACCTTAGGCTCTGTGTAAACAGTGAATGATTGTAATAACTAATGTATCTGTATCAGTGACTAAATATGTGGTATAGTTTTAATACAACCTATATGTCAGTTTAATCTCTTCGTCCAGGACAGGTTTAGCCTTGCTTAGCACAACGATTCAATTCAATTTTATTTATATAGCGCCAAATCACAACAACAGTTATCTCATAGCGCTTTTCATAAAGAGCAGGTCTAGACCGTACTCTGAAGTTATTTACAGAAGCCCAACAATTCCCACCAAGAGCAGCACTAGGCGACACAGGCAAGGAAAAACTTCCTTTTAAGAGGACGACTGATAGCTTTGCTGAGATGGTGGATATGTGTTCACTACCCCGTTACCCACCCTGAAAATGTCCCATTTCTAATGTGGACGGTTTCACTTTCATGCACTATCTTGTTTGAGGGAGTGTTTTTATTTTTTTAGGATCCCTCTGCTAACTATGAGTGGGAATCTCTGGGCACCTCACGATTTGGTTACAATTCAAAGGGCTGTGATGCAATTTATAAAACGATTAACAATGCATCTTGATGCATCATTTTTTCTATACAGTATCTCTGAATAATTACTAAGCATTTAATTTGTGCATTAAAATCCAAAAGAAACATCTCCTACTTAGCTTAAAGGACTAGTTTGTATCCCTAATTTACTTTATTTTCCTCATCTCCATGGTAACCACCTTCATTTCTTTAAGAACCAGACTCCTCTGAAAACTGAAATATGATTATCAGGATGTACAGTATCTTTACAGGACAGAGCTGTACACCAGTCTATTCTGAGCTTTTCAACCCTTTGACAAGTAGGTAAGTTAATAATGACATACAGCTGCTTAATATTACTTTGTTACTAATTCAGCCAACGTTACATAACAGCTATAAAACGTCCAGTACAGGGGAGGTGTTGGCTAGCGCTAACCGCCTTCACGTTTCCTGCAGTTGGGGAAACTACAGACTTTCATTAACAAACACACTGTGACCTACACTTCACTTTTAGCGCTTTATTTTTTGGATGTTACTGTGCTCGCACAATGTGCAAGTCAAAATATTTTGCGCCATGATATTAATGATTGTGTGACATTTAAGTAAGGCGGTTATTCATTGTGCAGCGGTGGTGTGCCGAATACAGGGGGAACACTGGTCTCTCACGTCTCTCTGTTATGTGCACGCCAAAGACGGTGTGAGCGCTGCACTTCCACGAGTTCCGCCTCTTGTGTTCCGTTAACAGTACGTTATCAATTAACATAAATAATCAATTTTTTTTTACATTTGTTTATCTGTTCAGAATCTTCCACGTCCGCATCGAATCTAAGAATCGAGTTTTTTCTCCCACCCCTACTGCTTACAGTCTTGTGCTAAGCTAGGCTAACCAGGTCCCGTGCCTCTCTCTGTGCGGGACACACAACATGAAACTAATCCAGGTGTATTTTGTAAACAAGTGGTTCACATGTATCTTCTTCCATTAAATGATGAGAATTGTTTTAATCCGGGTAATTGATTGAAAGTGGTTGGAGGTCTGTTCAGTGAATTGTTTTATGACTTGATGAGGAAAGAGATGCTTGAAATATTATTACGGCTGCAGTGTAATCTGTGCAGGCTGGAGGAAGTGACTCCAGAACGCAGATGATTACACGGAGAAGCTGTCTGATGCAGCTCTGACAGATATTCAGACTTGGCTTTTGCTTTGTACCGCCTTGTTGGAGTTTAAAGTATCTTAAGTTTGAATCTCAACACTGAAACAACACGAGAGCGCTTCTCCACGATTGTTGCCTCCAGAGGAAATGAACTCTCGGTCTGCTCTTGCTCCTTTAACAAAACAAATGTGTTTTTAAGAGTTGAGCTTCTCTGGAACAATGTAGTGTAATTGGCCTGACATTTCTCAGCCTTATTTGGCAGGATGTGATTTCACCAGTCCTGGCTGAGTGTGATGACTGCTGCTGCCATATACGTTAAAAAGAAAGTGCATGTTAGTTTACTTTATACAACACATTGATGTGCACTCAGTCTCCAGTTTATTAGGAACACCGAGCAGAAACGAATGCAGTCTAATCCAACAGTCCTGTAGTAAATCCTTCATGAAGGTTTGAGTGTTTTAAAGATTGTGTTTGACCGTTTAGGAGGCCGTAGTTTGTAGGGATTACAGCTGCAACGATTTGTCTATTAATCCACTATTAAATTAATCGCTAACTATTTTGATTTTTGATTAATTGAGTCTTTTTTTTTTCTAGAAACATATTTCCAGATTCTGTGATTCCAGCTTCTTAAATCTGAATATTTCTGGTTTCTTTGCTCCTCTATAACAAACTGAATTTAGGTTGTGGACAAAACAAGACATTTGAGGACGTCACCAGATTGACATTTTTAACTGTTTTCTGACAATTGATTAATTGTGAAAATGATCAACAGATTAATCAACAACTAAAATAACCGTTAGTTGCAGCCCTAGTAGGGATGTCACGATACCAGAAATTTAGTAGTCAAAACTAACACCAGTGAAATTCCACGATTCTCTGTACTCAATTGGATACCAGAGTAAAACTCAAAAACACTATTTAGGTCACTATTTATATTGGCAGTGGTTTCAGATGTGCATGTTGAAAAACTAAACAGTTATTGATGATTGAAATGGACCTTTTCAGATGGCCCCTAACTCCTCCTACAGAAACAGGAGCGTTGGACAGACATTCAGTTCTTAGCTCTGCAAACTGCATCATCATCTTTGGTGATTTTGAGATGATCCCAACTGTGAAACATCTGCCTGAATTAGCTCTCCAACGTCCCACAACTGGGAGAAATGGAGGCTTTGTCACGGACCTGTTGAAGGTAACAGCTGCTAAAACCGACGGATGTTACATATCAAACTAACCTCACACCGGTGTCCAAACCGACAGGGCTGTAGAAGTATTATCATGAAGTACTATCATGTTTTCAGAATTTTGGCATTGACTTTATATCGAACTATCGGTTCTTGTGACACCCCTACTAGTTTGCGCTGCTGGTGAGTTGTACTTTTGGTAGTTTTGAGCGGTTTTTGGGTACAGCACAGGTCTGACTCAGCACGCCTTTATGGTTTCTTCAGTTCTTTCTTTACTTCCCAAGCAGACAATCATTTAACATCATTTAATGAATAATATGGTTCTTTTCTCTCTGCAGACCTGTCCAAGAACCGGCTGGCTGACGTGCCCTCAGAGGTCTGCCACCTGGTCGCCTTGGAGACACTAAACCTATATCACAACTGCATCAGGACAATCCCGGACAGCATCATCAGCCTGCAGTCACTCACCTCCTTAAACCTCAGGTACAGACACACACACACACACACACACACACACACACACACACCTGGTGTCACCGCAGAGCATCCTTTCTCTACTGCACCAGGGAGATCATGTGGATTTTAAGGGTGTTGCATTCTGGGTATGATGCAGTACTGTTGAGTCTAGAAAGCTTTGTTTACTTGTACAGGTGATCTGTTGACCTTCACTTGTCACCAGACAGGAAACCAGTCTCCCTACTTTATTACAGAATTCAGCCAGATGTCTGTTGAGCACTTACTTAGTGCTGTTAGCTTTCTTTTACTGATGCTTCACCATGACTGTTCACCTGCATATTTTTATTTCTAAATAGCTGCTGAAACACTGACTGTGCTGATACTGTTCACTGCAAAATCAGCTTCAGTAAAAGAATAATTCTGGTTTATTACAGCTGGGCTCCTGATGGGAATAAAGGTTGAAATGAACCAGAATTATCCTCTAATTTGATCGGCTACCTGTTGTCCATATTGTTTTAGCTGTGTATTGTGTGTGTGTATGTGTTGCTTTCAGATTTGTGCGTCCAGTGCAACATCAGACTGAATCAGAGTGACGAAGCAAAAACAAAACAGTGTCATTGTCCTTTACTGGGAGCAGACGGTGTATTGTGTGTCGGCTTACGGCCGCAGCGCTTCTTCTGTTCTGCCCGTCTGAGCGGCTGTGCAACTCTGTGTGTGTGTGTGTGTGTGTGTGTGTGTGTGTGTGTGTGTGTGTGTGTAACACACACCTACACACAGTCCTGTACTCTGTTCGTGGTGTTTAAAGGTCAAGGTGTTCCCTTGTGAGACTCTGCAGGCGACATGTGACTCAGATCAGAAAACTAAGTGTATATTTTCAAAGGAGCTGTTATTCTGGTCATATGTATTTGCGGTGACGCTGCATCAAAGGTTGAATTTATAAGACGATTAGCATAGAGCCATTGCAGGGGTGTCGTGAATGATCACAGGAAAAATATGGAGGGGGAGCTAAGTTGAATGAAAGTGATTTATGGAAATAAATAAAAAATACTATTGTGCTGACCTGATTCATTTAATTATTTTTATTCCAAAGTGTGGTGATGGTGCAGTGGATAAGACACATGCCTTTGGCGTGAGAGACCCAGGTTCAATTACCCACTGTGACCCATCCACTATTGTGTCCATGAGCAAGACACTTAACCCCTAGTTGCTCCAGAGCCGTGCGACCTCTGACA
Source organism: Lepomis gibbosus (assembly GCA_029875015.1). Classification (NCBI taxonomy): domain Eukaryota; kingdom Metazoa; phylum Chordata; class Actinopteri; order Centrarchiformes; family Centrarchidae; genus Lepomis; species Lepomis gibbosus. Next base: position 693 of record JAPMOB010212906.1, on the reverse strand, counting down.
TGTATAGCAACTGTAAGTCGCTTTGGATAAATGCGTCAGCTAAATGAATGAATATAATGTAAATGTAAAGAGGCTCCTTTTTTATTTGTTGCTCCTCCAATATTATTAATGATAGATAATAATTCAGTCCATTTCTGTCTTGTCAAAAAATCTTAATCAGGAATAATAACAATAAAAGCATCATATGTGTAGCTGCTTTAATGCAGCCAAAGTGCTTTACAAAACAATAATAAAACGTTAAAAATAACACCCATAAAACAGCCCAACCCATAAAATTGCAAACATAGGCAAGGAGCACCTGACGAGGTTGGAAAAGAACAAGAATAAGAAAAGAATAAGAAAAGAATAAAATCCAGATTAATTCTCTTCTTTCAACCATCATATTTTTATCTTTAGTGAATCAGATCGTTTTCCTCTCAGCTCCACACCTGCAGTCAGCAGAGAAAGAATCAGTTATTATAGATCGACACGCCGATAAGAAGTACGTTAGTGAGTAAGCACACTGGCACCCAACACACACACACACACACACACACACACACTCTGTGTTTCCAGACACGGTGCGATCACTGAGTAAATTGGTGATTTAATGAATGATCAATTTAATTAGTCTTTTAAATGCTGATCTGGAAGGAGGGTAATCAGAATGCATGAAACACCACAGGGGTGTGTGTGTGTGTGTGTGTGTGTGTG
>JAPMOB010212903.1:0-32766 GCA_029875015.1 Lepomis gibbosus | reverse complement strand
CACAGGGAGCCACTGAAGTCAACAGCGCTGCGTCTGCTGCAGCTCGCTCAGACCTCCCAATCCAATTCATTCAGTCATTCTGCCTTTATGGCTCAGGAGGGAAATTTGCTTTTCAGACCGGCTGTAGAGTCAAACCATACACTGAAAACACACAGCAGCTAATCGCACAACGTACAGAAACATTGTATAGTTAAGTGTTATTAGATAAGAGCAGAAGGGGAGAGTGGAGTAATAAAAAAGTCAAAATAGAAAGTGGTTACAGAGACACAAGAGGCTGCATCATTTCATGTGCAAATGAAGCGGAGTAATTGCAGCAGGGACAGACGGGTCCCTGCTCCTGTTACTCAACAACCTGCGGCTTCACAGAGGAAGACTAACTGTCATTTCTTTCAGGAGTTCGTTCTCGACCGCATCAAGGGTGTGAAGATCGAGTGTGTGTGTGCTATGCAGATTGTAAAGTCATTTCAGCCAAAACATTATGACCACTGACAGGTGAAGTGAATAACTCTGATAATGTTGTCAACATGTCACCTGTCAGTGGTTGGGATGTATTAGACAGCAGGTGAACATTGTGTCCTCATAGTTGATGTGTTACAAGCAGGAAAAGTGGGAAAACGTAAGGATTTGAGTGACTTTGACAAGGGCCAAGAGGTCTGTACCTATCAAAAGTTGTCCAAGGAAGGAAAGACTGTGAACCGGTGACAGACTCATAGGCAGCCAAGGCTCATTGATGCACCTGGGGAGCAAAGGCTGCCAGCAAAAGAGAGACCTGCAGGTGGTCATAATGTTATGGCTGATTGGTGTATATACACTACATTGCCAAAAGTGCCCCTCCGAATCATTGCATTTAGGTGTTCCAATCACTTCATGGCCACAGGTGTATAAAATTAAGCACCCAGACATGCTACTACAAATATTAGTAAAAGAATGGGTCGCTCTCAGGAGCTCAGTGAATTCAAGCGTGGGGCCGTGATAGGCTGCCACCTGTGCAATAAGCCCATTCCTCAAACTTCCTCACTACTAAATATTCCACAGTCAACTGTCAGTGGTATTATAACAAATTGGAAGCGATTGGGAACAACAGAAACTCAGCCACATAAAATCACAGAGCGGGTCAGCGCATGCTGAGGCGTGGAGTGCGCAGAAGTCGACAACTTTCTGCAGAATCAATAGCTGCAGACCTTCAAACGTCGTATGGCCTTCGGATTAGCTCAAGAACAGTGCGTAGAGAGCTTCGTGGAACGGATTTCCACGGCCGAGCAGCTGCATCCGAGCCTTAAATCACCAAGTGAAATGCAAAGCGTTGGATGCAGCGGTGTAAAGCACGCCGCCACTAAACACTATCTGGAGTGACGAATCACGCTTCTCTGTCGGACAACCTGATAGAAGAGTCTGGATTTGGTGGTTACCAAGAGAACGGTACTTGCCTGACGTGGGGTTATTTTTCAGGGGTTGGGCTTGACCCCTTAGTTCCAAGTGAAAGGAACAGTTAGTGCTTCACATACCAAGAACGTTTCATGCTCCCAACTTTGTGGAAACAGTTTGGGGACGGTCCCTTCCTGTTCAAACTTCACTGCGCACCAGTGCACAAAGCGAGGTCCATAAAGACCTGGAAGAGCGAGTTTGGTGTGGAGAACCTGACTGGCCTGCACAGAGTCCTGATCCCAACACGATAGAACACCTTTGTGAGGAATTAGAGCGGAGCCAGGCCTTCTAGTCCAACATCTGTGCCTGACCTCACAAATGTTGTAATAGAAGAATGGTCCAAAATTCCCATGAACACACTGTTAAACCTTGTAGACAGCCTTCCCAGAAGAGTTGAAGCTGTTTTAGCTGCAAAGGGTGGGCCAACTCCTTATTAAGCCTTACGGATTAAAAATGGGATGTCATTAACCTTATTGTGCATATAAAAACAGGTGACCCAAAACCTTTGGCGATCTAGTGTGTATGTAATGTATAAAGGTGACCTTTGACCTCTATTTCCTCAAAAACACTAATGTAAGATGTAGACATCTGGACACACCGATGATGTTAAAGTAGTTATTAGAGAAACCGGAAATCCAGGTCCTGTTCCAACTGACATTTGTAGTAACACTCATAACAAACAAAAAATCCAGCCTTGCAACATGAGCTTACGGTTGCGGTTCATTCATTCATTGTGACTAGACAGTGAGAGTAAAACTTGTAAGAAGATTAATAATGTTGTTTATTTAACAGTTCAGTTTTTACTGGCATCGTAACAAACAATGCAAATCACAAACAGGTTTATGAGCAAGCATACAAGGAAATTGCCTTGGTATTTTGGATTAGGGTAACAATAAACACAGGAAGAGAAAAGAGAACAAGTACTTTTAAACTAAATTTAATATTAAAATACGTAAGATATATATATTCTACAATGAGGAGGATAGGATGTGAAAAATATTCTTCACAGTATGAAGTAAAAAAAAAGTGCAATGTGTGAAAATAGAAAATAGAGATTTAATACAACACTTCAAGCCACGGACCACGCTGCACAGGATGGGAAGATCAGGAAAACGTCATGTTTTTTAGACTTGGGAGTGTTCATGCATGGTTACGTAGTTTCTTTTAAATGGCCTAAATTAGCCACTTTTGCAGTGCTATCACAGACTGTATAAAAGAAGTGGCCGTAGCCACCGTGACCCCGTTGGTTTGGGGACTACCGTTTTGAAGCCTTAAGGTTGGCATTTTGGCCATCGCTATGTTGTTTTTTTTACCAGACGTGACCATATTTGGACGAGAGGGTGGAGCTAGCTAGCTTGGTTATTAAGGGGAATCTGTAATTCAAAATAACTGTGATATTAGCTGGGATGCTAGCGACAAAACAAAACGTACTTACTGAAAAATGACCAGCCGAGTCCTGATAAGTTTTTTCAGGACTTTTTAGGAAAGTTTTTTAGGAAAGTGTTTAGTGAGGGAATAAATCAGCTGACAAGGAGAAACATTTTCTTTTTGCAGCCGGTGGAGTCGCCCCCTGTTGGCTGTAGGAGAGGATGCAGATTTAAAGTGCTTCAGCTTCGCCGACCTAGAGGTTGCCACTTGGGGGCTACCTTTTTAAAACACCAAAATAACAAATAATAAATAATTACACAGCTACACACTCACATAACTTAAATTAAGCTGGAGTGGATTTGCATGTATTTGACTTTCCATTCACTTTGAATGCAACCGCACCACGTTTACAATTTGCTTCCTGTTCTGTTCTGAACACTCCTATGTAAAGCACTTTTAATTGCCTTATTGTTGACATACACTGTACAAATAAACTTGCCTTATACGGCAAAGATTACAGCTGAAAAGTTTCATGACATTAGAAGAGGGCACAGTTGGATATTAGGGATGTGAAGCAAACCAAGCAGGCTAACGACGGCCCGTCCATACCAGAGAAACAACCTTACAGGGATGCAGCAGCTTATTACAACCCAAGTCTGTGAAAGGAAGTGGTGGGGTGGCTGGATGAGTGAAATAAACCTGTTATTTACATTTCATTTTATAAATGACTTACGTAATGTTTGTATTTGAACACAGACCATGACCTAACCAAGCGGTTTTGCTGCAAAAACTTAACCGAAACTTAACTGTCTACTACAGTGACCTGAAAGAAATAAGATATACAAGTTACAGAAGACAATAGAGACACATACTAATCGTTGGTTAACTTTGGTTTCAACTTCTAATATAAAGTGCTGAAGTAAATGCTCATTTATGTTAGAATAAGTATTGTAAACTATTTTAGCTAGCGATGTTGTGCTAGCTGTTTGTAACTAGCATAACAAAGCTAGCTCTTTCTAGCTAGCATAACAAAGGCACAAGCAGCTAGAATTACAGGATATTTTATACATATAGACGTGAGAAAGTTGACTATTCACAACCAAATATGATACATGATTTGATCTGAAGGTGTAACGACAGACGTTCGACTCGTTCAGTCTGATGTTTGAGGTTGATTACAGCATCAGCCTGGCCTGCTATGTTGTTGAGTAATCCTTCCTGTTATCTCTCTGTGTCGTTTCTTTATGCAACATGTCACTTTGATGAGCAAAAAAACACAACTCTTGAATATTTTTAATACATTATGTTAATTTCATGACGGTAACCGGTGTGTAGAGAGGACAGGGAGAGAGTGACACAAGAAGAACAGCATGGCGAGAAAACTGCAGCAAACAGGCCTGAACAACCAACAGCAGCCTTTTTCAGCTTTTTCACAGCTTTGAACAAAACCCCTAAAAGATCCCCCGGCGGTGTGATTATCCTCTCATCTCATTTTATTTCTATGGTGACGGCTAATAACGCTAGCAGGTTAGCCGTCCTGACTGTGTCCCAGTAGGACTGTATCCTGCTGCAGCTCATCTGACAGCTGGAGGGGGACAAGGCGTGGAAAATCAGTTTATACAGCCCCAGTGTGAAGCACCGCTGATGGGTTAACACACACACACACACATACTGACACATGAAAATAAATACACAGATACACAATGTTAAAGCCCGTGGCGTGCAGTCTAACCTTGGATGAGGGGAATAGAAAGTGTACGTGTGTGCGAAAATGTGTGTGCATGTGTGTTGTGTTTGTGTGGTAATGAGAGAGTGGGTGGGTGTAGAAAAGGAAGTGGCAGAGAAGAAGGTAGAAGTGAAGACAAAAAAAAGGCAAAAAAAAACGCCAGAAAGCAACTGATGAGACAGAAAAAGGAAGACGAGCGAAGCGCGACGAGGACCGAAAAGGAGAAGGCACGAGGGGGAAGACGCAGTTTAGGAAAAGACCGGGAGGAAGACGAAACACCAACAGGTGAGAGAGACGGGAGAAACTTGTGCACCTGAGACACAACTTTGAACATAGGCGGGTGAAGAAACAGAGGCAGCATGTGGTGTTAGTGAGTTGAATCATTTCAGTCTGATGACCTTTAGAAGTGAAAAGTGATGATATTGTGACAGTGATGTTTTATTCTTATAACCAGAGATGGAAGATGTGCTTAGATACTCTACTCAGCACTTTATATTACAGTCCACCAACTGAAGTGCATAAAAGGGGTCAGTAAAATACTTCCTCGGTACCTATACTGAGACAAATATGTAAGTACAAGGGAAGAAGTGGTATATGTTTCTGCTCAGTACAGTCAAATAACTAGTGCAGGAAAGACGATGCAGCCACAGTGTTGATGTTTCAGAGTAGAAATATCAACTTTGTTTAGAGAGCACACTTAAAACAACCAAGGCTGACCAAGGTGTTTTACAAGGTAAGTAAGCCATAACACGGTGTAAAGGATATCATAGACTTATATCGGCTGTATTATCGTATTAGTCTTCTATGCTGTGTCGAGCTGTGCATAAATAATTTAGTGTAAACATCAACTTAAAGCATGTAGCTGATGTAATAGGCGTTACTTTTTACACTAAATTAAAGCACAACAATGGAAACGTGAGGGAAAACTTTCTTCTTCTAGTGTAGATATGTAAGTTTTGGGTGTGCAGTAATGTGTAACATTCAAGTACGACTAAAAGTAGGGAGAGCCGAGACGTTGGAAACACTTCAGACAAACGTCATTTTAAAAGAGACAGAAATAGACTTATTTCAGTTGTTTTATCTATTGTAAAATGATGACGTATTTATAAAAATACTTTTGTTACAGGGAGATCTTATTATTCTATACAGTGGGGAGCTGTTCTTTTTAATGGCCTGTCAGCCCATGAAATGAACATTACTTTAAAAAGCAATGTTTTGGGTGTGCAGGAGTTTGGGAGAGCCGGGTTGGGGGATAAATGTCATTTTAAAAGTGATCGACATCTTATGTGTGTTTGACTTCGGTTTAACGTGAGTGGAAGTTGCGCATTGGTATGAATAAAAAATTGTTTGTTATTCTTGTTTTTATTTAAAATATCTGACAAGTTCCTTCTTAATATGTGATTGCAAACATGTTATGTCCTTAATATTAATAAAAATTAATAAATTAAATTATTTTTTTAACACATGGGCTTAAAATCAATGCACACTTGGATTTTTTTCCATCAGACCTGTGCAGATCAGCCTTAAATGTAGATTATCCTTAAATTCCTGCTTTGCATCATATTTACAGTTAACTATATTTTATTTTAAAAGGTGAAAGAGTGAGTCCTGACTGTTAAGCTGGACTCGCTTCTATACTGAAAAACTACAGTATGTGTTGAAGTACTACCACTTCTGCCAAATGATCAGGACACATTAAACAAATAACACCGGCTCTCCCCTTCTCACAGTGCAGCAGAATCAACCCTGTCAGTGTTGTATATTATCAGGATCATTTTTTCTGATGCATAAACTTGCGAAGCAGCATTTTAATCTTCCACATGAACCATGAGGAGCTAATGTTGGATAATGATAGTAGTGTTTTGGGGTTATTTTATAGCATTTATTACAGTAAAAACAAACAATTCCACAAACAAGTGGAATAAAAAAAAACCTTTTAGATCCAAACTTTGGTTCTTAGCAAGAAGAAAATAAGAGTTTTTATTTATAGTGAAGCGACAACGACTATCTGAGGAGATAGTAACGCGTGATGCTTATACACAGTCTGTGGCGTGAACGTTTTCACCTGAGTTAAGACGAGCGTCTTTATCTCACTGTATAATCTCTTTGTGTTTGGAGGGCAGAGCTTCTGCTTTTGGAATCTTTGCATCCCAGAGCTGCTCGTAAACATCAGTGATAACAGAAGCAGATTTTATCAGCGGTGGCTAACATTAGCTCCTTGAGTTGCTTCAGTACTCTCCGTCTGAGTTGTAACCTTTCCAGTTGACTCATGTGAAAAGGTAAACCCTCTACAGGGTCATTTGTTGACTGTGTACAGAAATCATAAAGCCAACAGGTCAAGTCATCCTCCTCAGCAGTCGATGACGAAGACGACGTGGAAACGAAGAGGCAGCGTTGTTCTTGTGGCCCAGGCTCATTGAACTTTAATAGGGCCCTCATGTTGGCATCTAGACCGCTACCACCTTTATTTGACACTGACATGTTCGCACCAGCTTTGCCGGTCATGCATTCATGCAACGATAATTTTTTTTTAAAAACCGCCAGGAAGGGAAACATGTTGCTCTCAAGAAGAGAGGTGGCAAAGCGAGCTAATCCTCCTGGCTGAATCTGCAGAGGCTCGATCCACCTGGAGGAATAACTAGTGTACAATTGTGCATTAGTACAGGGTAATAACAGTAAATAATAAGTTTAATGTCAGTATGATACTATTATATTTATAGATTACACTTTATGTGGCTTATGTCTACTTGTAACATTTCAACAGCTGATACACAAATAAAACTGTTTTCTGTCTTGTTAAGGTTTGATTGGAGCCAATATTACTGTATTCATTATAATTTCAGATAATAGTATAATATATATGTATAGCTTACCTTATGTTTAGCTTATGTATAATATTAATTCCAGCTACAGCAGCTTCATTATCAGACGTAGAGTTGTTTACTCGGCTGAAACGAGTATCTGGTATAGATAATGTATGTTTTAAGAGTCATCAGAGTAAAATGTGACAATATAATGTTTTCTTATAAACAATAAATGTAGGAACTCTTGTAAAGAAACGCTTGTTCTGTAAAGAGTTTTCTATAAAAACGTTGCTCTAAAGCTCAAATCTGAGGCTGTTCTGTAAAGAGGTTTCTACTAAATATAGCGACTTCTGATAAACCCGTTTCAATTTCAGTCTTCTCCTTAATCACTGAAAATACAGAACTTACTCATCCACCTTTTTTAAGCATGTATGAGTATACCCAGCTGCTGCAATAGGGATAACCTTTTCAACTACCACCTACTATGTGTGAGAAACTGTTCTTATTATATAAACATCTTATTGGCTATGCTGTAATGGTGTAATCGGCCCCTCCAGGATTTTGCGGCCTTGTTTGTGATTGTTTTGGTCTAAAATGCCTGATTTTGTGGCAGCTTTTCTAAAAGATTGCGCTAAAAGTTGCAAAGTTTGTTTCTTTGCAATGAAATTGTGGGAATATGTGAAAACTACAAAGTTAAATGTGATTTTTTAAATATTTATATATTTACCTATAGTTGAATTAATAATACTTGTTTAAACACGAGACTTTTTGATTCCTAAACAATGGTTTTAAATCTCAGTGTCATGCAAACAAGACAGCAGCCTGTCGCTCTGATAAGCTACACTACGTTTCCTCTAACGGCACATTTAAACCAGCTTAATTCTTGAGTCTCAGTGATGTGACTCGTCTGATGCTTCTCCGTATGTTTTGCAGTGTTTGCTGCACGTTTTACAAAACAGTTTCCCCGCTTTGCTAAAGAAGATCTGGATCCTGATCTGCACGGTCCTTAGCTGTTGTCGTTGGGCAAATGTAAAAGTTGAACCCACTCATGTCTGTGTCTATGACAGCGTTTCGCAGGAAACAGCGATGATCAGATTTGTGGGGATTTGTTAAATTTGCGGGACAGTGTTTATGTGTATATTTACAAACGTTTTCATGAACGCTAAAAGTTCTGAGTGACGTTGGCCACATGACACAGGCCGCCTGCCGTCATACAAATGGCTCATAGAAACCTAGAGAGGAAGGTGAAAACATCCTCAAAAGCCATTTTAAGCTGGCTAAAATAATCATATTAACAGTAAACAGGATGCATTGAAAGTTTATCATAAACGGTTCAGTTTCCAAAGAAAACAATATGTTTTTCCACTCACCTCAGCAATGGAGGACTACGGAAGCTTAGGAGGTACAGAAGAGGCGAGAGTTTCATTTCCACAGGAAACATTAATAAAAATAAAATCCAATTTAATAACTGTTTTAATCCCACAGGGGGCAATTAGTTAAGAGCACCTAGAGACAACACAACACACAGAACAGCACACAAGCCTCATGTACATGGAGAAGAATAAATAAATAATAGATTTTATGCAGAAGGGGAAAATAGGTATTTAAAAGCAGTTAAAGCGTAACGACGTCCTGAAACAGAGAAATGTAGAACATGATCTGAAGACAAAACAATCTATGGCGATTCATGGCGTCTTTAAAAATTAAAATAATTCAGAAAAACAAACTGCAAATAAGAATTAACTAAGTGTCATTCATCCTTAGTAAGCAGCCTGCGCTCATACACTTACATTTTTGTTTTTTGGATCCAGAGTCGACATCCTAGATACAAACACTTGACACACCTGCTGAGCTGCGATTAGACCGTTGCTATCTGTGGGAGGGGTTTAGCGGACATCGCCAGGATCTTGTCGCAGTCGTAACTTTGGGGTTCAAAGTTCAGACGGACTTAATTTTCCGTCGCGGACTGCCGAGTGTAAAACTCTGTGTAGGTGTGAGTTTGCGTCACTTGAGTGTGCTCTTTAGTTTTTCCTCCGTGGCAAACCGCCCGAGCGCTGTTATTATTGTGTTATGTTATATGAATGTGTGTAATATTAGTGTTCTGCTGCTGTGCTGTATGATTTGAATGATTCATGAGCAGCTGGTGCTGGTGTGTTAATAATCAACGCCTGGAGCATCTCTCTTCCTCTCTTTCATTATCTCTCTATCTGTGTTTTCATTCGTTCTCTGACTCATTCTCTCTCTCTCTCTCTCTCTCTCTCTCTCTCCCCCCTCAGGTCTCTCTCTCTCGCTCTCTCTCTCTCTACCTGAACACTGGGAATCAGGGTAATAACGGCCAGAAAAACAGGACATGTCTATTCCTGCTGCTTCTGCTTTCTCCTTCACCTCATATTTTAACTTTCCCTCCTTCACTATCACTTTCTCTCTCTCTCCCTTTTTCCCCCTCTGTGCACTTCTTGTTTCTTCTTTTCTCTGGTGGTTTGTCATCGATTTCATGTGAAGAAAGAGGCACACATCTGCCTTCTCTTTCACTTCTGGTTGGGTAGTTAAGCGGGTTGGCTGTTCAGTCAGTCGGTCAGTGAGTCTGACGTGTGAGCAGCGCTGAGTTCAGCCAGTTATGTTGTTGCTACAGGTGAGCAGGAGCTCCAGTATCAGACGAGGATTCACACCTTATTGACCTGCATTACACAAAAACAGAATGGCTGTCAAACATCTGGTAAGCCTGATCAATACATTTACTATTAACACGTATTGACGGAGCGCCTCCTGTTAGTGGTCTGTTTGGTCTTGTGTGTGTCTGTGTGTGAGTCCAAAGTCCTTCTTTTTTATTGTAATCCGGAGCAACAAGCAATGCTAATGTCTTCATAATTACTGAAACTGTTATTTCCTCTTGTTTAGAAGCTAAATGGGAGAGAAAGCGTTCCTCCGAGGCTGCATTTCAAAAACAGCCTACAGATGATTTGTTTGGGTTCGTGACGGAAGTGGAGCTGATGCTCCATCCACAATATGTTTTTAGCTCCGTTTCCGCCTCCCGCCCAGACTTAAACAGCGATCCGAACACCTAAAACAGAGAAGTGTGAAAACACTGCCAACCCCATTTAGGTTTGAAACTCCGGGGCAGCTTGTTAGCGTGGCGGGCGAAAAAGATGATGCTCACATTTGGCTTCCTGATTGGATGTTATCAGCCATGCAAAGCAAACAAATAAATTGGACCGTTCTCATCTCAGAGCATCCAGTACCAACGCTTTCAGAAAAAAATTTGACACTAATGATACCCTTCAGCGTCTGTACGTGACGCTCTGGACTGTCTCGTACAGACCGGAAGTGCTAGCTAGCTTCGTGTTAAAGGTGTTGCCCCCTACCCTTACCATCACCATCCTCCAGAATGATCCCACAGCTGGATCAATGCGTCTCTGAAACATTTATTACAGGGCTGTTATATTAAACTGCATCTGTTGTAGCTAAGTGTGCCTGCGTGTACGTTTACAATAAAACCAGACCGTGAGAGGCTTGAGCTCGGGCAGTGACAAACTCCCAACCCGAAAGAGCAATCCAGTGTTTCCCAGCAGAGAACCAGAAGCTCATCCTGCAGTTGCACAAGGACTGAGTGGTTTTTAGTAACGCTCCAACAAGACAGTCCTAAGTCTTCTCTCCAGCGACCTCTCTACGATCATTGGCGAGGTTAAGATCAGGACAGGATCTCCACTTTCGTCACCCGTCACACTGAACAGGCTTTTCTGGCTGTTTTTTTTTCTTTGCCTTCGGACAAACTAACGTGGCTGCACTCTTACAAGTTTATCTTGCAAAAGTCATTCTATCTTCCGCTTGAGCCAAAGAGCCACTGAGGTCAGGATGATGACCGTGCACGCCGGCTAAAAGCTCCCACCCCCACCGCAGCTTCTCACATCTCATGGTAGACATTATTGAGCAACAACCGAATCAACAAACAGTTCATTTGACAGATTAAAGTAATAAAAACTAAATTTGCTGTCACAGGAACAGCTGCAGAACACAAATGATCGCAGTTATGAGTCGGGCTCATATCCTCTGCTATGTGAAATGCATGCTGGGATACTTCATCAACACCCCCCCCCACACACACACACACACACACAAGTTCTCACAGAAGGCAGCTGTCGAAACTAAATGTGGACACGTGAAAACAAGAACAGACAAGAACACAGACTGAGAAAGTATTCAAAAATGACAGGAACGTTTAGCTCCAGTTGTCTTCAGACAGATAAGCAGATTAAAGAGCTTCTCTAACAAATCAAATTACCATCAAACATCTGAATAAAAATGTATTAAAATACGTTACTTTGCCACTTTGAATACTATCTTTGCATTTCAGTATATTCACTGCCCTGTGTGTGTGTGTGTGTGTGTGTTGAGTCAGTGTGGGTGTGTTGACTTCCTGCTGTGAGGAAACTCTTCCGATGTACACACACTGAAACCTTTCAGATCCGAAATGATGAGCAAAGACACACTCTTGTTTTTAACCTCTACTGTGTTCAGTCGGGTTGAGTTTTCAGGATGACATGCATCCTGTTTGTCTGCGAGCTCACCTCTGACAGGTCCGTGGAGTCTAACTGGGGGGGGGGCTCGCCTCGTCACACATCCATAATTTGCTTGTCATGTCAAACTTCCTCAACTGAGCCGACAACAACAAACCGATCCACCCGCCGTGAGAGGCAGCACGTGGAGTCTGAGCTCAACGCCTCCGTTTGTAGGGAAGCTCATTGATGACAAAACCGTCAGGCGAGCGCAGGACAGAAAGAGTCGAAATAATATCTAAAAAGCAAGACTAGAGAGACGTGAGACAGGACAGAATGGTGAGTATTATCACTGTTTTTATTTTTAGGGAGCTGGCTGCTGCTGAAAACACAAAGACGTCAGTCAGATCATAAATGTCAGGGAAGAAGAAGTATTTACATCCTTTGCTTAAAAAGTAAAAGCAGCAACACCACAATGTGAAAAAACTCCACTGTTTGGTAGTAAGAAGTACAAAACATATGATGAACATATAAAATATGATGCATTGTTACCACGTTTTACAAGTTCCGTCTACACTAAGTCTGCAAAGTCATGTTTTACTAGTGTAGCAGCATTTGAGTAGAAGTATAAAGATGCATAAAACGATAATACAAGTACTCGTATCTTAAATTTGTACTGTGACATTACTTAGTCTGGTAAGAGGCTGAAAGGCTCCATAGAGCTGCAGAGTTGCTTGTTGGTTTGGCGCTGAGCGCAGCTTCGTTCAAAGTCATCTGACTAAATGTTGATATAGAAGATATTGATCGCCGGCGCTAACTAAAATTCGCAAAATCTCCACAGACGCTCAAATCAACGACTCAGAGGTGAAACCGCTTAAGAGTTTTGTCTGAAATCTCTCCCTCATTCACTGTAAACATATAACCGACACTCTGGTTTGAAATGAAATTGTAGACTCTGTCAGGTAGGTACATTTATTTGTCACGAACAGGTTATATAGTGAAATTGAGTTCTGGGGGTCAACAGGCTGTGGCTGGGTCCTTTAGTATCCTATATTTTGGACGTAAAAGATAATTTAGGGCCTAAAATGATTAAAATCCATAGGGTTTAGATTGGGTCCATTCCATTTAAAAGAGAGCTATTTATTACAGACAAAAGGCAAGGACCAACAGCATCGAGGTAGGTAGGTTTACTGTCACAATACAACAAGTTATAGAGTGAAATTGAGTTTTGTAACTCCCTTCTGCTACACACTAGCAGACACTATACATTCATAAAGAATCAATGAAAAATGGTAACAGAAATCATCTATAGTCACTGGAGCAGTACTGAGGATGAACTACAGTTTAAGAGTCTGATAGCTTTGGGGGGAAAGCTGCTCTGCAGTCTGGTGGTGTGGCAGCAGAAACTTCTATGTCTCTTCCTAGAAGGCAGCAGGATGAACAGGCTGTGGCTGGGCGGGTGCTGTCCTTTAGGATCCTTTGGGCTCTGTAGGCACCTCACCGATATCACTGATGCTCAGGAGATGGGTACCAATGATCTTCTGAGGAGTCTTAATCACCCGCTCCAGAGCCCTCTGGTCCTAGGCCGTGCACATCCCATGTTGCCAGTCTGGATTCTTTCTGTTGCTGCTCTGTAAAAGCTGACAAGAACTTGGCGTGGGAATTTGGCAAATACTGTCATTGCTGAGCTTTCTGCACCAGCGTGGAGATGTGAGATGACCACGTTGGTACAGATGGAAACATCTTTTAGAAGGAGTCGAGTCGAGTCGAGTCCCATGTGAAGTAAATGTTGAGTTAATTCAAGTTTAATAGTGTCACCTGACTTACGTAACTTTACTTACTTTAACCCAAGCCACGATCTTTTCTTGAAATTAATTAAGTAGATCTGGTGCCTAAACCAGAGAAAGAATCTTACTGACTTTGGTGATGCTCTGACTTTTCTTCCACTGCCATCATCGGGTCCAAATTGTTATTTGTCTAGAACTTAAGACCAAATACCTGCAAAGCTAACCACTCCATCATCCTCAGCTGCACTTTGTGTTTGGTGCTCCGAAGCAAATCTTAGCATGCTAACAGGAAATTATATAGTATGATATGTGCACATGGAGTCAAACTGCAACTTCAGCACCCCAGTATAACTTTTCGAAATATGGAAATATGTTTTCTAAAGTCTCAGGATTGTTTTGCAGCAGCGATTATCTCCTCCAAATCCCTTGTGCATTGCACTCTGGGAGGATGGACTGACTGTTTTGAGGATACTTTATTTTGTCACTTCTCCAGTGTGAACTCACTACAGACTTAACATTTGGATTAGTGTGTTGTTTGGAATTTACTCACTCAAAAAATGCAAAAAGCAAACATAGAGAACAGGTAACAATTAGAGGGAGAAATGTTTTGTTTTTTAAGAGAGAAGTTGGGGGTCAGCACCAAACTGCGGCTCAACAGGCTTCAGCGTTGGTTTTGTTTGTTGAGGACAGCAGATTTCTCTGTGGAGTCTGATCCAGCAGGTCGTCTTGTTTACTGCGATATCCAACAATGTTATGATGAACTGACTTTTCTCTCTCCTGCAGCGTGACGTTGAGATGAACAGTTAAGACTGACTCAAACACAAACAGACACCATGAGTATGCCGTATGCAGGGAGCTCAGCCTCCCCTACTGCTGAGGACCCGATCACGCCCCCACCCATGACCACACCTCCTCGCAAAGCCTCGGTCCGCCTGCAGGAGAGGTGGGTGTTAACCACAAACACAAAGTAGTATGATATTATTTCAAACGTCCTACTTTCCAAAGACATTTTATGAAAAGTGTCTTTGCTTTCTAAAAATGTCCCATGTCACCCTAAAGGTCAGTTTATACTTCTGCAATGTGTCTACACATCACGATGACGGAGACCGCAAAAACTGTAATTGGCTGGCTTGGTAGCGTCGCATTTCCTCCCACGCATTTCAGGCTTGTTCTTCTTCAAATTTCACTAAAAGTAATTGCTGTTCAACATCGATCGGCTCCGACTCCAACTTGATCCGGTTAGTTTCAGTCGCCGCTGTTTGTAGCAGCCTACACAGCACGTTTTCATTCCCACAGCGTCAAATACCTGCACTTTGTCACGTCTTTCGGTGTCTGGTACCAACGCACATGGCACTCTTTAGCATCATTGTTCAACTCTAAAAGTACCACCATAAGTCAGAGTAAGGAGGTGGTTGAGGTCAACGCATTCTCACCCTCGACTCGCCACATATTGACACTTGGTCAAGGCCCTTTAGGGTCGCTAACCTTAACACCCAGGGTTTCCCTTTAGTGACGCAAAGCAACAATAAATATGCAACCTCTGGTTAGACTGTCAAAATAAAACACTAGCGTTTCGAAACATCGCCTTTGAAACAGCACATTATCAAATTCGTGAAACGTTGCAATTAGGTTTAGGCACAAAAAGTACTTAAAATATTTAATAGTGACTTTTTGTTTCATCCAAATGATGAAGTTCCTGGTTCAAACTCTGGGTTCAGGCCCTCCATCCACCCCAACCACCTCCTTACTCTTTAGTCTTTTCTGTTAAATATCATGTACCTGCCTTTACCGTCACTAACTGATGCTACAGGGCTTCCCCCACTGCGTTGAACTGTGACACTATAGTCGGGGAGTGAGAACGGGTTGTTGAGGTGGATGGGTGGGTTAGAAACCGGACTTTCACCCAGGAGACCGGGTCATTTCTTTTATGTAAGTAGCTTTACTTAACTTAACATAATTTAAATCACGTACTTATTTTAACCCAAATCAAGATCTTTTCTTCAACTTCACTAAACTGTGACGTTGTACAACAATAACCACTAGTTTTATTTTGAAAGTTTAACCAGAAGTTGCATATTATTATTGCTAACATAACCGTGGAGCCCTGTACGTACATAAGTAACGCTTGACGACCTGGGCTGAGAACAGGTTGGCCCACACCAACGAAGAAGAATAAACTCAACACAGTGGCGCATTTTGCCGGCGTAGCTGCAGACTATATGCCGTCGGCTTCAGCGTAGACTCAACACAGAAGTATAAACTGGCCTTAACAGTCGTCGAACTGATTCTCCACTGCTCTTTCTGTAGGCGGGGCTCCAACCTGTCTCTGCTATTGGACGTGAGCAGCCTGGGGGTGGAGCCTGTTTGTTCCGTTACCACCCCAAAGGAGGTGTGGCTTCAGCTGCTTCACACCTCCTCGAGAACACTCACGCACACTATGTTGCAGCAGGCTGCCATGGACACAAAGACACTGAATGTAGAGTACCAGGTAAGTTTATTTGTTGTTTTAACAACACAACTGTTGCTTCCTGTGTGGCGAGCGTGGGGACATCCAAGGCAACCTCCACGTGTGAGCTCTGTGTGAGATGAGGTGTGTTTGTTTTAACATCCAGCCCGTCCCTGTCTCCTCCACAGAAGATACCTCCGAACTTTGTGAGCGCTGCAGAGCTTGATGTGCCAGGACACATGATCAAAGACAGATACAAAACCATCATACCCAGTCAGTACCTCAGCCGTCCTTCCTGTGTTCAGTAGAAACACGGCAGTTTTCACGCTTGCTCATTGTTGTGGTTTGTTGTTTACCGTTTAGACCCTGAGAGCCGGGTGATCCTGAAGAGCCCAGAGGAAGAGGCGGGCCCAGACGGCTACATCAACGCCAACTACATCAGGGTTAGAGACTAACATTATTTTACAGAGTCAAGTCACCTTGCAGCTTTCTAAATCACCTGAACACCTGGGATTTTTCTCCACTTGTTAAAACAGCAGATTTTCAATGGAAGTTCTGCATTGGGTGTTTTTTTTCGTTTTAAGTCAACAAGTCACATATATATATTTTTTATATTCACAAATGAGGAACATATGCACAGCCATCAGATCATCACCACACTTTTAAAACTAATGCACACTACGCTACGAATCAATCGACCGGCACGGAACCAGCGACCCGGTTTTTGTCCAATGGCAAAGTTTATTCAATAAAGATGCTCCTCAACAGTGCTGACAAAAAGAGAGAAAGGCGGCAGTAATGTTAAAACAAACTCATTCCAGCTTGCAGATGCATCTCAAAAAATTTAAATGTTGTAAACCTTGATATATTCTGCATTCATTACACATAGTTTTAATATTGATGATTATGGCTTCCTGCTGATGGAAATCAAAACTCTAGTATCTCAGAATCTATTAGAATATTTAGAATAAAGATTTTATAATACAGAAATGTCAACCTGAGAAGAGCTGTGATCAGCTGATTCACTCAAAACACCTGCAAAGATTTCCTGAGCTTTTAATCTCTCTGTCTGGTTCTGGTGCTCACAATGAACTTTTCCATGATATTCAGGTTTTTTGAGACGCACCTGTGTATTCGATCTTTTGATTGCAGCTGGGTGGGAAAGATGACCACAGAGTGTGAGCTCCCAGAGCTGAGGTGAATATTGGAGTAAAGCGGGGGGCGAGCACAGATCCTTGTTGTACAACAGAGCATAAAAATGACGATTGGACTCATTTCCTCAAACCAAAGCAGTGCTTTACGTGAGATGCCAAGTTCATAGGATAGGGTGAACGACAGAATTCGGAGGTTCGCAGGGTGAAAAACACGGGCATGAAAGTTCAGTGCAAATTTGTGGAACTAATCTACCATCCTCATCCCAGGGCTTTGGGATGATTAGCATCATTTTTGCACATGTATGTCAAGTTAGCAAGAATAAATGTGAAACATCACATTTCAAAATAAAGCTAGTGTTAAACGTTGTGAAACGTCGCAATTTGGTTAGGTTTACGCTCTGAAACAAAACTACTTGGCTAGGTTTAGGAAGAGATTGTTGCTTAAAGGAGACCTATTATACTGCTTTTCCAGTCCTGTGAATCCTCTATGGCAGCTTTGCGTGATTCAAAGTTCAAAAAGTTTTAAAGTTTTATACTGGCTCTTCATGTAGGCCTTCATTTCAGCCTCTGTCTGTACCGAGCTGTAGATGCTCCTGTCTCTTTAAGGTCCCCCCTCTCAAAGCCCAAGTCTTCTGATTGGCCAAGACCTGAAGTGTGTTACCAGGCTGTTGTTGTCACTGGACGGAAGAGACAGACTGAGCGTTGCTGTGCCGTTAATGTGGGAGCAAATGACCATATATGGAAGCCGGCTCCTTCTGGTTCCTGGTGTCATATTACGGAGCCATTGGTAGAAAAAGCAGTTCAAAACAGAGCATTCAGAACAGGAGGAAACCTGATATTTTGGCTCACAGGGATTTATTTTAAATACTTTAACCTCATTATTTGAAGCTTTGGCCATGTTTAACATGAACATCCAACATGGTAACATTTTAGAAAAGTCATAAAATGTGGAAAAGCATAATAGGTCTCCTTTAAAATAACCACGTTATTTGTGTAACATAACCAACAAACACTGATCTCCTGAGTGAAAGTCTGGTTTCTAACCCACCCAACGAACCACACCAACCACCTTCTTACTCTGACTGACTTTTATGTTATTTATACTAGCACTACTTTTAGCATTGAACTATGATGCTGAAGGCTGCCGTGTGTTGGTACCAGACGACAAAGCACGTGACATGGAGTTTTCCACGAACTGGGAATGAGAACCTCTGCAGAATCTCTCTGCTGCTGTTTTAGGAGATTGCTGTTTCAACGTCTCCTGTTTTCTCATTTTCTTTTAGATTAAAACTGTTTGACCTTATTTGTTTTTATTTATTTATTTAGTTCCTGATTAAATGAGTTTAGTGTCAGTGAAGAAAACACGTTTCCTCCAGTGTTTCATTGAAAAGCAAACAAGTTGATAGCGTGTGGCAGCACTGTCACTCAGCGTGGGCGTCTGCCCATGTGTGTGTGGCGTGTGTGTGTGTGTGTGTGTCGGACAGCTAAACAAACAGAAAGTCAGATATGAGCCTTCGCTTTGTCAGCGTGGGAGTTTGACAACCAGGAAAACCACAGGAAGTGAGGGAGGAAGAGACATGTCCCTGACTCACCCCCCATCCCCCCACACCGGCCTACGCATCCCTCACACTCAGCCTCAGCTCTGTCTGTTTGTGTGTGTGTGTGTGTGTGTGTGTGTGTTGTTAGTCTGCAGTCACCTGCAGCTCCTCCACAGGTGTTCATAACGTGCACAGGCTGTTTAGTAAAATAAGAAGGTACAAACATAAAAAAGTAAATAAACGTATATCAGTGACCTGATTGGACGCTTCTTTTTTTTTAAATTATTTTTTGACCTGCAAAGCTGGTACAAGTCTCAGTCGTTCACTTCCTGTCTTATGAGGTCAAGGATGTACGCGTAGGCGGGTTTCAGTGGTGGGGGGAGAAGTTATGGTTTCTTCTTTTAATTTCTTCTTTTACATACAGTACATTAATATCAACCAGCAGCTTCACCTAAAATCTAACTTGGCAGATTAATTGATTGCAGAATGAAGGCAGCATTTAAATCTTGCACTACTCAGTCGTGTAAGTATTTATTAAATAAATAAACCAGATAAAATAAATGCAGCATGCAAATATTCCAAAACAAAGTGATGTTTTACTTGAGGTGTCTTCAAAATGAGGACATCATAATGTCTCCAACTAAAATATGTACATATATTTTGGGATGTGGTGCATCCCTGGGAGTAACCAAAAAAAAGTCTCCACATCAATGGGGACATCAATGTCATTTCATTGTGCAAACTCAAATGCCAGGTCCCAATTCATTGTATTTAGATAGTGAAACACTGCAGCTGTGTCTCCTGGTTGTTTCTTATCAATGTGTCGCTTTAAAGTCATCCTGTTGATCATCATGTCCCGTGCCACCTGATGAATGGACGTCCCTCTGCTCTGTCCAAACCCACAATGACGCCTGTCTCCATTTACAGAAGCGTGACATGATAATGGTTTCTGGTCTGAAAGGCATACTGTCACATCATTTCACTGATGTATAAAAATGCAACGTAAAAGAACACATCATTTGGCTCAGATTACCCCGTACTGCCATTTTAACAAACTTGTGTCATCCAGCAGTTTAAGGGTAATGTCACACTAACAGTATAGCCTTGTATTGTAACTTCCTAAACCACTAACACATGCGTATGATTTCTGAAACCTGTCAGTAAATGTTCAGACACAAGAATCAAGACTAAATTAATTTACTGTAATTTTAACAGCTCGGGGATGCAGAATGAAAGGAAATTTGTTGTCCATTCCTGCTACACACAGAGAACATATAAATACAAATATTTTAGTAGAATATAATATAATAAAGGGAAAGAAAACAAAACAATATACACCAGTGGTCGGCAATAGGTAGCCTGTGGGCCAAAGCTGGCCCGCCAGAAATATTTTTTTTTACTTTAATAGTGTCAAGCAACAAAAAAAAACATTATAGCGGCTGGTGCTGAATCAGTTCAGATCTCAGTCATGACAGGAAAAGTTAATCACATAATCACTTCCTTAAACAAAAGCGCAAGAACGTCTTTGTAACAGTACGACAAACAGTCGTGTTTAATTGAGAGCTTTTACTTTGAAAATTTCTGAAGGAAATTCCAAAGAGTTTCTGACTTGCTTGACACACCTCTGAAAAAGCCGTCTGAATGAGAAACGCAGGAATTCCCTCTGCATGGAGATACTGGAGAAATGAAAATAAGCTCCATAGGTTGATGTGGACCTATCGCCGGGAGGAAGAGACTAAAGCGCACATTTCTTCATAAACGATTTGTTGAAAAGGGAGAAAATTAATACTAACCCTGCAAACAGCAGTACTGTGAACTACTAACTGAGTTAAACAGGAACACAACGGATTGTACATAATAAACTGACAATGTTTCCTGCCCGCCATCTACTGACTTGAAAAAGATTTATTTGCCAACCCATGTTGTACAGGAACACACCCAGAGAGTAATGTTTACAACCCATGTTCATGTTTTCTGTTAGGCTGCGACCTCTAGTGGCAGAAGAAGTCAGGTGACGTAAAGAGCTAGAAAGTCCGTGTAAGGAAGTGGTGGTGTGGATCCATGAGTCATGAAAACTCACTAAGGAGACCGAGATTTGAGTCCCTTCGAACACAAACCATAATCTTTTCCTAAAGCCAAACAAGTGGTTTGTTGCCTAAACCTAACCAAACCGCCTGAGTTTCACAACGTGTTTAAAACTTAAACATCATGTGTCTTATGTAACGTATTAGCATTTTGGTCGTCGCCCATCAAGTGACCACAGTAATGAGCTGAGAAGTAGCCTTATTTTCACATAGACATGTAGCTGCAGGACTGGAGGCTGCAGTTTCAGGCCGCAGTTCTTTTGCGACAGCGCCATCTAGTGGAGTGGTGGTTGTAATGCACAGCAACACGAAGGAGGTTAACCCTGTCTTATGGCCGACGTGCGCAGCTGTGGGGTTAACCAGTCAATATAATCAGTAACTTAGGTTTAGGCACACACCCTGTGATGGTTAGGGTTAGGGTAATCGGCTTCTGGGGGCTGTGAAGAGTACATAGCTAACTAGCTAGGTAGCTAGCTAGCAGTATACACAGTAAACAAGGGTGCTTCAGCTGCAGTTCCGGTGCTAAGATTGCGGTCCTGAAACTGCAGCTTCCGGTACTACTACTCAGATTTTTCTTTGTAATCAGTGGACTGGCCCCCTGCTGGCTGTTCGAGAGAATGCAGGTTTAAGGCTCTTCAGCACTGGCTTCACTTTTCCGGAGGTTCCTGCTTGAAAGGAACATGATTCCTACTTTGATCACGTCCACCAATGTTTTATTCAGCTCATGATGTGTCACGTTGTTGCATTGCAGAGAGGCAGGTAGTTTGTAGTAGTTTGTCAGGTTCTCATAATAATTGCCTTCATTTGCTTCCATTTTCTCTCCATATATTTCTCATTTCATGTGTATTATTATTGTTGTTACCTTATCAGCTTGTCAGTCATCTGTTTGAACCTGATTGGCTGGTTGGTTGTTGGTGAATCACTTGGACAGAGCGGTGTTGACCTCCTCTCTGTTTGTGCTACAGGGTTACAAAGGAGCTCCCAGGGCCTACATCGCCACCCAGGGGCCGATGCTGCACACTGTGGGGGACTTCTGGGACATGGTGTGGCAGGAGAGGAGCAGCATCATCGTCATGGTTACCAGACTCAAGGAGAACAACGAGGTCCTCCTCTCTCCTCTCTCCTCTCCTTACGACCCCTTCCCTCTTCCTTTTCTTGTCCTGAACGTGTCTGTGCTGTTTGTTTACAGAAATGCGAGCTGTACTGGCCACAGCCAGGGGAGAGGAGGAAGAGGAGGAGGAGCAGGAGGGTGAAGGAGGAGCAGGAGGGCGAAGAGGAGCAGAGGGAGGAGGAAGAGGAGGAGGAGGAGGAAGGAGATACAGGCCAATTCGGCAGATTCAGCCTGAGAGTGAGAGACAGCCAAGAGAAAGACGGGTTCACTGTCACTGACCTGGAGATCCAGGTACACTTCTACGCACATACTGTATTTAAGTACAATGTTAAGGTACTTGAATTTTCATAATTTGGAACTCAACTCATTTCAGTTTTTAAAAGTTAAACTTCATTGTAGTATAAATGTTGTTAAGTTGTTTTAACTTGAAACTGTTGAAACTGTGAGTTAGAATTATGCAGAAATGTTTGTCCGTTAGACAAGTTAAAGGATGTTTTCTTGCATTGATAAACTGAAAGTATGATCAACAAAAATGACACTGTTATATCAACTTTATGAACTTAAATTATTGAGTTGTTAACTTGCAATTCCAAGTTAAAGTAACTTGAAACAGTGTGGCGTTACTACTAGAGTACTTCTCTCCACACTAGTAAACAGCATTCATTAAAGTCTAAACTCTGTCACGTCATGTTTTTATTTATTCAGAAACTATTTATTTATTTCAGACATGATATGCTGTGAATATAATATTATAATAATTATATAATATGATCAAATACTATGCCGTGTCATAAAATGTGACATGAATAAATACAATATAACATTTCAATTTACGTCATGGAAAAGCCAACAAAGCACCTGACGCAGGTAAACTGGGGTCCCAAGCACCGGACAAAGGTATAGGGGTCTTACAGGAGACCTGTTAAACTTTTTTTCCATTTTTTTTCTTATACTGACTCTTCATGTAGGCCTTCATTTCAGCCTCTGTCTGAACAAGCTGTAGATGCTCCTGCCTCTTTAAGGCCCGAACCTCTCAAACCCCACTGTCTTCTGATTGGCCAAGACCTGAAGCATGTTACCAGGCTGTTGTTGTTGCTGGGCGGAACAGGCAGACTGAGCTGCAGTTCCATTAGCGTGGGAGGACATGACCATATATGGAACACCATGTGGCTCCTATTAGAACAGAGCCATTGGTAGAAAAAACAGTTCAAAACAGGAGGAAATCTGAGGTTTTTGCTCACAGTGATTTCTGTTTAATGCTTTAACTTCATTATTTGAAGCTTTTGCCATGTTTAACATGAACATCCAAAATTATAACATTGTAGATAAGTCATAAAATGTGGAAAAGCATAATAGGTCTCCTTTAAAACCTAAAAGGCAAAATTTAAAATAAAGATTTATAGATAATATAATTAAAAGTAAGTTCTTTTAAAGGTTCTGTGATTTTTTTATTTGATCCTACCCCAACAAAAACAAACACATTTGACACATTGTGACACATTTTTAACAAGAGGTCAGAGTAAAATATCTGCCACCATGTGACGAGGCTGTTAAATTCAGAGGAGAAAACGTTTTCAGCATAGCTCAGAGAAAATGTTTGATTTAGAGATGTGGCCACTTTCTGGAGGAGATGACTAGAAATTAAAGCTCGACTACTCATTCAGCAGCCGTGTAGATGGATCTTTGCTTATTTACTCGATGGCAGTGATGTGACATAAAAAGGGAACTGACATAAAGTACACACGGCTGAAATCGCATGTTTTTTTCACACATATCTGCTTTAAAAATCACACTTCCTGTGGTCTCCATGAGATAAAAAGCTTTTTTTTTTTGGTTTCATGATGGCTGCGGCTGTTTTTGCATTAACCGGAATTCGCCCACGTTAGATGGAAATCTTGTTTACAACATCCAATCAAATCGTTCATTTTTTAAACCATTTTTTCAACCACATTAAGACGTTGGGAGGGTGTGCAACTGTGCTTCAACAGTCTGTGTTTGTCCCTTTACTGTTTTTGGTTGTTTTTATAAAATTGCATCGCCCCCGTGCACAAAGTCAGCTCTTTAAAGGAACGGTTCTCCCAGTTTGGTGTGGAAGAACTTGACTGGCCTGTGCGGAGCCCAGACCTCAACCTCATCCAACACTTTTGAGATGAACACCGACTGAGAGCCAGACCAAATCCCCAATATCAGTGTTGGACCTCACTGATGCTCTGGTGTTTCAATGTGAGCAAATCCCTGCAGTTCTGCAGGGAAGATGAGTGGGGAAGAGGCTGTTAGAGCAGCATTAATTTAAATGATTCGCACTCTGAAATCTTGTGCAGGAATAATAATAATAATAATAAAATAGACGCCAGCCCTCATTTCCACCGGCATCTTCCTGCAGCCACTCGCCTCTCACAAGATTTCAGAGCGAGAACTGTCCTTGAGCAAGACTTTAGTTTCCTCTTAAAAACAAAGGGGGTCACCGGAAGTCCTTCGTAGGGAGTCTTAACATGTCAGACACCAGGAAACAATCTGAGTGTGTCTGTGAATAACAAGAAGCCCTATTTTGTGCCCAGCTGCCTGCTGGAGCCACCATTCACAGATTGAAAACCTTTTGTACCAATGAGGGATTTCAACAACAACATATGTGGAAACAGGGCCCAGGTTTACAGATATTTTCTTCTAAAGAATGTGTTCAGCCGTCCACATACTTTTGGCCATGTAGTTTAACTTAGTATTTGTGTGTTCACGTGTGTGTGCAGCTGTGTGCAGAGCGCCGTTGCGTCAGACACTACTGGTTCACCTCTTGGCCCGACCACCACATCCCACAATGCACCGCTCCTCTGCTGAGACTGGTCGAGGAGGTGGAGACGTACAGGACGTCCCTCTCACCGCCCAGCTCTCAACCAATCACAGACTCCCCTGCGCCGGGTCCTGGACCAGTCATCGTCCACTGCAGGTTGGTTCCATATCAGACGCAGTTTTTGGTGCTTTCATTGGCTCTTCCTCCGAAGAGAAGGGTCGTGGGAGTTCAGCGTCAGTGTGGCTGGATGGCATTAAAACTTGAGCCCTGAAGCCCACAACACTTTTCAAACAATAGAAAGCAATCAACAATTTTAATTGCAAAATACACTCTAAAAAATAAAACATTGGATCAACAAAAAAAAAAAAGTTAACGTTTTTTCACTATAATTTTTAAGTTAAGTTGCTGAAAAAATGACATTAATTTAAAGCAATATTTTGAGTAAGATGAATTACTTAATAATTGTCAACATGAATGCAAGTATTTAAGTTGATCCAACATATTGTTTTAAGTTTGATGAAGAAGCTTTTTGGCCACAATAAAACACATTTTAAGTAACATGAACTTAATAATTACGTTGATCTCTGCAAGTGGCTAACTGGCTAACATTGCTACTTCTAGTTTATAAACGTAGCTATCCTACATGCTAACCGGAGCAGTGGCTACTGGTAAGTTAGCTTGCAAGATGTTTTCCCTGGCTACATGGCCACCTATTATTCCCACATTTAAGCCTACTCAATCAGTGACCGGCTACAGCTACCAGCTAACTTTACCTTGGCATTTGCCTGTACTATCAACACTGCTCATATTTCAGAGTAAGGACGTCCAGATTTCGGTATTAGGTTACAGGAGGCTATCACCAACAGAATCATGAGCGAATGCAAATATGTGTAATTAAGCATAAAATTACTTAAGTTTCAGCTGTCGTCAGTCTGGCATTGAACATGCCCACACATGCAGGAGAGGGAAACTGTGGGTCAGTTACACGTTATCAAACTGCATTTTACATTAACAGAACTTAAAATTGAATTATTTTTTGATTAACTGAAAAATGTTAAACTCTGACAAGTCATGATAGTATATTGAATCAATAGGCATAATTTGTGTGTCATCCAAGCTCAATCAAATAACAATTACAAGTTAAAAATCTAACAGTATCTCAGAACTTGATTTTTTTTTCACAACAATTAAGTAATGACTAAATGTCCCCTGAATCAGTTTTTAGAGTGTATAGCTGAATAAATAGTACTGTATGGTTCATTTGTTGTTGTTAAAGGACTAAACAGACGTATGAACTTTTACTGAAAAGTAAAACCAACTTGTGATGAATCAAACCAAACTGGCGGATGTGTTAAAAAACTTCTTCCTGTTTGAGGGAGTGGGCGGTCGTACCTGAGCAGCCAACCACGGCGGAGGGGACGGATGAAAGTGTGTTCAGGCTGCGGTGTTGATCAGTGTTTCATCACCTGCTCTTCAGGCTGACTTCTCTTGTCTGGTGTCTGACTGCCATGTTCTCTTGACCACTTCCCATTTCAGTCACAGAGTGCTTTTCTTTTGCAAGATGTTTCTTCAGATCTTACTTCACATCTAACCGATCTCTGCTACTTCCATTACACCGTATCTGTAGCTGAAGTTCTCCTTTTTTGAAAGTCTTCCTTTTACTTTCTTGGAAGTCCGTTTTGTGACTGAAACTTAATGACTACGTCTCCTCCCACACAGATAGTCCTTTAACCTCTCGTCTCTCCCCTCTTCTCCCCTCTCAGTGCAGGTATCGGGAGGACAGGTTGTTTTATAGTCAGCAGTATTTGCTGTCAGCAGCTCAGAGAAACCGGTGAGGTTGACATCCTGGAGACAGTGTGTCAGCTTAGACTCGACAGGTGGGTGAAAACACTCCCCTCTTCTCTCGCTCTCCGTAAATGGTGTTGTGTTTACTTTATTCCCTAAATGTCTAATCTGTGGTCTCTCCCCTGTCCTGTGCAGAGGTGGTATGATCCAAACCACAGAGCAGTACCAGTTCCTGTACTCCACACTGGCCCAGTACAGCTCCCAGCTACAACACAGCCAGGTACTCAGCTCCATGCAGCCAGCTGGTTCTGATCTGCTCCTGTCACCCAGTCACACAGAAAAATGGAAATACTACTTTCTTCACTATCTTTGTCTGACAGCTTTTCAAACTGCACTTTCTTCATCCCTTTACTGCCCAGAAGTTACTGGAATATAACTCCAGTTCTTCATAGCCCACTGGTCCTCTATACTGTAGCACAAAGTGAATAAACAACACATTCTCACTTCCGACTCGTCACATATTGACACCTAGTCAAGGTCCTTTGGCGTTGCTTTTAGGCTCCATCTATTTAAAACGGAGACCTTTTGCTGCGTTTGCACCTCCCGTACAGACTAAAACAGCAAAAACGAAGAGCTAAAACAGAGAAGTTTGAAAACGCAGCCAAACCCCTTTTTTCGTTTTGAAAGTCCATAGGGTGTTTTAGTGCGGAAAGACAAAAACAGAGGACTTTAGAAACTATGTTTTAGCTTTGGTATTTTTATTAAAATATTTTTTACCGTTCAAATAATACTTACACCCTACGCTTGTACTGTGCATGTCGCCGTTTACTTTGACTGCCAGTCTGTTTTCCGCCGCCACAGTCGCTATTAACTCCTGTGTTACATTCAGTAACAGTCCCAACTCGTTATTAGTCTATGCAAAATAAAATCTGGTGCAGTTCTTCCTCTGCATAACTTTATTCTTTCACCTGTTCAATGTTTTCACCGGCATGCGCTGAAAAGCAGCTAAAAGGCTGCTGTGGACGGAGATCGTATTTGTTCTAAAACTGTGGACGGGGCCTTAGACGTTTAGGGCGCCGCGGTCAAGTTAGCAATATGCAACATCCGGTAGCAACAATAAATATGCAACGTTCGGTTATACTTTCAAAATAAAACACTAGTGTTTCGAAACCTCGGTATTTAGAAACGGCGCGTCATTAAAGTTGTGAAACGTTGCAGTTTGGTTAGGTTTAGGCACTAAAAGTACTTGATTAAGTTTAGGAAAAGATCGTGGTTTGGGTTAAAATAACTACATCAGTTAAAATGTAAGTTAACGTAGGTTACTTACGTAACTTGCCTAACTTCAATAAGAATATTTAATGTTGACTTTTTGTTTCACAGGGACACAAACCCCAGTTTCCTGGTTCAAAGTCTGGGTTCTGGTCCTCCATCCACCCCAACCCCCTCCTTACTCAGTCTTTTCTGTTAAATATCATATACCTGCCTTTACTCTCAAAAACTGACACTACAGGGCTTCCCCCAACTATGACACTATAGGGATCCCCAATGCGTTACAAAGTGACAGCAATTGGTCTTGACCATGCGTCCATATATGACGAGTCAGGGAGTGAGAACGGGTTGGAATAAAGCAATATCGCTAAAGCATGATACGCTCGTCTAGTGTTGTGGTGGTGAAATATAACACTGAGCTACAAATAAAAACCTCCCCTTAACCCCTCGGATTGATGCTAAATCCAGTTACTCCTGATGCAGACTGAGAGATGTGGTTAAAAGCGAGGAAGTGAACATCGAATTAAGATAATGACTTTTCCCAATTTCAAGAATCAATTTTTTACACTGAGAACTTTGTTTCCCTGAAAGCGGGCGTGTTGGTTGGCTGGAGATCTGTTACTGCTAGGGCATTTAAACTTCTGTGTTGAGTCTATGCTGTAGGCTTTGGAGATTTGGTCTATTGCATTTTTTACCGCAAACCGGCAGTGAAGTTTCTGTTTCACTGTGTTGACTTCTGCTGGCCAACCTTGCTAACTTACAGTTTAGCACTCCACTAGCGTAAATGGTGGTAAAATGCTAATTGTGTAGCCCTTCTAGACTTTCCGAATGTTGTCGGACCGAATGGATCAAGTTCTGACATCATTTCAAGGGGATTGTGACAATCAGAATATTTTGTCCACCAGTTTACAGCCGCTTCTTTTACAACTTTAATGAAAATGTGTTGTTTGGCCACTATAGAATTGGCCTCAACACAAATGGTGCTTTCCATTTACCTTGGAAGTCGGAGCTGGGAATGACGTCACACCCAAGTTGACGGCGTTCCTGTTAACAAGTCAGAAAACCTCACTCAGCCAGCTGTTGTTTACAACTAGTGAGGTTAGCCAAAATCATTGCGCGGTATTTACTCATACTAAACAATGTAGGAAGACAACTACAGCTGGACAGCACTTTGTGTATGAACATTTATATGAGACACAAGTACACAGAAGGTCTAATAAACACTTCAGACTACAGCTTTCACTAACTGTTGATACTGAGAGCAGCCATCTTGGGTCACAAAGTCGGGGACTTTCCATGTCAGAAATCCGACCTACGGGGGCGTTCTCTTTGAAATTTCCAACTTTGAACTCAGAAATTCTGAATGTGTTGTGGTTTGGAGGACTTCTTGTCTCAGTAACACCAACTGTTAAACACAGTGTTTCCTCTTCACCAGGAGCAGAACCAGAACCAGCCAGTCACAGTGCGACAGGACCAGCAGAATCCAGAGGACCAAGTCAGCACACAGCTACAGAACCTCCAGCTAGACAAGACACAGAATGGGAAGAACTGATGCATCACCTGGAGTCAACAAGGCCAAGTAGACACCTAAAGAAATCTAGGAGACCAACAGAATGCACAAGAAATATTATTAACAGAACCAGAAAGATGGAAGCAAGAGAACATACAGACAGCAGATGGACACCCGAAGGCGTACCTTAAAGAACTTATGCATTCACAGATTGAGAATTTGGGGAACCAGCAGTATCAGAACTGTCAGGACCATAACCCCTAACCCTAAAAAATATTTCTTGGATCTTTCTGTCCAGTTCACTGCATACAGCTAAGAACCCAGAGCGTCATGTTGATGCTGGGCTGAAAATCTCCCTAACCGTTCTCAAGGGGCTTGAACCCGGAGAACAAAGTAGAAAAAAACAAATGGATCATTTCGATATCAAATGAAATCAAATCAATTAAAAACAGGATGAATCTTTGATGCAGTCGTAGTGGTTTCGTCTTGTGGCTCGCTTCATATGTTTAAATAAGGACGCTAATTTTTCTCTTAAAGATCTAATATATATAAAGTTTGATAGATATAATGTTCTTTATTTATTTAATACTTTTAAGCTCTGGCTTCTAGGCCCTTGACCCCCGTGCCCAGTCAGCCTGTCCAGTAATCCATCTTTGGCTGCAGTCTTGCCAAAAAAAGAGTTCTTATTCGCAGGGGATGGGACGTATGTTGATGATGGACCATAACAGATATATATTGGGCCCCTGAGAGCTGACCCACCAGTGGTACAATGTGGTTTCTGATACTTAATTTCCCTTATGAGTTTGTGTTTCTGCTCCCCATAATGGGAACCCACCAAATTTAACCAAAACATGGTGGTTATGGTCTAGTCGGTACTTCAGAAAAAGTTGAATGAGTGTTACCTACAGGAATATTTTGTCACTGTTGTTTTAAAAGAAGCTTAAAAATTCAAGACAAGACAAAAAAATACTAGCCACACGTGATGATTCTCCCACTCATAATCCCCAGAGCCCTCAAACCCAACCAGTGTCCTCATATTGGAATTATACCCTACCCCAGTTTGCAGTGAGGCGGTTAGTTGGCGATGAATAAATTAAGCACAAAAAAAAATGCACCATGTCAGCATAATGTGAAGTGAAATATTTGAAGACCCTTGAACAAAACAGGGCCTTAAAATCACGTAGAAATGCTGCAGCCACCGGCTCTTATCATTTCATTGCATACTATCAAGTTTTCCAATTTTCACTAATTGCTTACTGACAGCTTTTTGGGGGCCCGAGGGCTGTTGCTTGCTTTGTCCGGTTGATAATCCATCCTTGCCAGACGGGAGTCCTGTACAGTTCCAGTTTGCAGTCTATAATGTAATAGAGGACCCAGGACAGGACCAGTACCTGTAATCAAACAGACCCAGGAGCCCCCTGCTGGCCAGTGTAGGTATAGCACAGCACACACCAGGGAACAGAAGCCAGTTCACCTGCGTCGCCACCTGCTCTGACCAGCTCATTGGCACAGGAGCATACTCTTATTTTCCTATTTTACTCACAGCTGCACAGTGTTGGTGAACATAGACGTCACTGATTGATTGAATTACCGTGTAATTGAGCTTTGAGGCAAACCTATCAGAAGTGGTCCAAGAAGGGAAAAGAGGTGAACCGGCGACAGGATCATGGACCGGCAAGACTCATTGATGCACGTGGGGACCGAAGGCTGGCCCATGTGGTCCGATCAAACAACTGAAGGAGTTGATGCGGGTTCTGATAGAAGGTTTTCAGAACACACAGAGGAGACGAAGTGGAGTTAAGGCCTCAACGGGAAAGGGGGAGGGGGTTGGCGGCAAAAGGTAAAGGTCATAGTGTTATAGCTGATAAGTGTAAGTGCAAAAACATGTGTAGGGCTGCAAATACTGATTGTCTTTATTCGATTTTTTTTATATTAAGAACTAACGAGACTCAAACTCAGTTTTTTTATCATATAAGAGAAAAAAGTAGAGAATCTAGAGAATTTGGCATAGAAGTGACTTCAGCAAATAATCTGTCTGTGTCTCTGTCTGTCTAATTTTCTGTCGACTAATTAATTAACTCATCATTTAGCTTTAATATTTTTTATTTGAACTGGCTGTTTGGATATTCAGGTGATGAACATGATATTAAGAGGTGTGTTCTGCTTTGAAAGAACGGTTAAAGGTCATTTTCAGAGGCGAGGTTCAACAAATAAAACTGTGGTTGACTTGTGTCGTGTGACCGGATGTCCAGTTAGTTGCACTTCTTGTATCATGAATGCTACAGCTAGCTATGTGTGTGTGAGTGTGATACCTTTCACAAGCTTTTTTAAATACTCAAAGATGCTTTACAGGGGAAAGATGAAAATAATTGGTTCATTGGTTTTACTATTTATCAGGGGTGCCAGTTCTCATCAGATCTCTCTCCTGACATTTAAGATTTGTAGGTTTGTGTCAAAAGTGTTTACAACAAATGTTACAGAGGATCCACATAGACACCCTTAGATAAGAAAACCACCGCTCA
The DNA here is from genome assembly GCA_029875015.1 of Lepomis gibbosus. Taxonomy (NCBI): domain Eukaryota; kingdom Metazoa; phylum Chordata; class Actinopteri; order Centrarchiformes; family Centrarchidae; genus Lepomis; species Lepomis gibbosus. The sequence continues at coordinate 959 of JAPMOB010212903.1, read as the reverse complement.
AACATTTAGCAGACGACACAAGGTAATTTATATTTCATAAAACCACGTAACAAAAGTAGACTACAAAATAAACACAATGCAGTCAACTTAAAATTCAACTCCGAGTTCAGTTCACTCTCATCAAAAGTAGAAACATAAATCAGGTTCATCTCAGCACAAAACAGCAAAAACACAGAAACAAACAAGGAAATGTAAGGGGGTTGGTTTGAATTACAACCTGAGGGTCAATTAGACAATAAGGAATACGGGTTGATTATTCAAACAGGTTGCTGAGTGGTTGTTGTAGGTGTCAACGGTACAGAGAACAAATGCTTTTAAAAATAGTTAAGCTGACTTGAACCGACTTGGTAGCCAGTGTTGGGCAGTAGCGTCGCTACAAGTAGCGCCGTTACTAGTTTAACGACATTTCTCAGTGGCTTGGTGGCAGCGTCGCTATTTTTTGAATCAAATAGCTTTTCAGTAACGAAGCTCTTTTATTGACCGAGTAGCGCGGTAGCTTCCACACACGCTACATTTCCCCAAGCATTTCTGATGCATCAGTAAGAGACACCACCGCCAGACACGGACCTGTATGTGCAGCCGGCAGAAGCGCTTCCCTGTGATGGTGACATCACGTACCGATCCTGATGTTTGTGACTTTGCTGCAGGGGAATAAAGACACACGCGACGGAGTGTCTCTCTCTCTCTCTCTCTCTCTCTCTGCCATGAATGTTTAGGTTGTTTAGGTTGGAATGTTGCCAGAGCAACAAAGTCACATATGAACTATAAAAAATCTAGAATTGATTAATAATTAATTAATTAAATGTGTTAATAATTTGATAATTAAGTTACTTTATACAAACAACAAGGTTCTTCGTTTGTTGCATGAGGAAGTAGCCTATTCAATTCAATTTTATTTATATAGCGCCAAATCACAACAACAGTTATCTCACCACGCTTTTCATAAAGAGCAGGTCTAG
>JAPMOB010212900.1:0-11472 GCA_029875015.1 Lepomis gibbosus | reverse complement strand
TGGAACCGGGGCCTTAGTCAGGGTGGAGGGAATTATGAACAGTTCCAAATACCAGGCAATTTTGGCACAAAACCTTCAGGTGTCCATTAGAAAGCTGAAGGTGAAGAGGAAGTTCACCCTTCAGCACTACAACTGCCCAAAGCACACATCTAAATCCACAAAAGCATGGCTTCCCCAGAAGAAGATTAATGTTTTGGAATGGCCCAGCCAGAGCCAAGACCTGAATCCAACTGAACATCTGTGGGGTGATCTGAAGAGGGCTGTGCACAGGCGATGTCCACGCAATCTGACAGATTTGGAGCGCTTTTGCAAAGAAGAGTGGGCATATTTTACCACGTCAAGATGTGCCATGCTAATAGACTCCTACCCAAAAAGACTGACTGCTATAATAAAATCAAAAGGTGTTTCAACAAAGTATTAGTCTAAGGTTATGCAACCAGGTTATTTGAGGGTTTTTATTTTTCATTTTCCCCCTCAAAGATTTCAATTTGTTTTTCAATTGAATTGTTCCCATTATAGGTCACACTAAAGGTGGAACAAGTTCTGACATGATTTATCTTTGTCTCATTATTTTACATCATAAGAACCTGGCATTTTAACAGGGGTGTGTAGACTTTTTCTATCCACTATATGCATTACGGATGCATTTTAACAATGTACAGCCTTTTCGTATACAGTCTATTTGTACAACCAGTCATTGTCTGAAGCTGAAAATTAACAAAATTAACAATTACTGAAAGCCAAGCTTATCCCCAATCTATGAAGTTAAACTTCTCAACAGTGGTGGAACAAGATGTGAATATTTTAAGTGTAAAAGTACCAATACAACATAATGTAAATGTGAACATACTCCATTATGAGTAAACGTTCCTGCATTCAAATTGTATTTTGAGTAAAAGTACAGAAGTATCAGCAGCAACATGCACTTAAAAGTTTTAAAAGGAACAGCGATAACTGATATGTATTACATTATTAGATTAGCAGTACTCATGTCTTGATGTGTAAGCTGAATTTTAATGTAGTAGCGTGTGGAGGTAAAGCTAGTTTTAACTTCTTTATACAGTTAAGATTTTGAACAAGTTATTCCCAATCCAGAGGTGGGGATCCTCCATATGGTCACAAGATAAATCTGGCGGGTCAGGAGATGTTTAATGGGGCAGAGAAGAAGAAAAATGTTCAGCTACACAAATTTCTAATTTGGACCTTAATCTAATCTTTGCTTGTTTACCTCTTTGAGCCTCGGATTGTTGTGATTGTGTAGCCTACTCAATTTCAATTGAGCCACCTTTAGTTTTCTTAGTAGGTTATGAGTTATGAGCTAGGAGTCTTGTACACTGTTTGTGCTGTCGCTGCTACTTATCTACTATGTGCAATTTACATTTATTATGTAGCCTATGTTTATACTTGCCCACACTACAAATCAATTTCATTTGGGACAATCAAAGGACAGACACAATAATAGGAACACCTGCAAAACATAATGCAATCTAAATTCATGTGTTGTAGCAGGGCTTGAAAAGCCTTATCTGCTACGAGTTTCTCCTAACAAAGAAGCTGCGTCGTTCTTCCTGTGTTGTTCTTCGGAGTTTGTGTCCAAGGTGCTGAAATCTGCTGCTCCGGGGACAGGCCACGTGATTGCGTTACCTCCCTCTGTGAGTGATGCCGCGAGTGTTTGTGTGCGCGTGTATAGGCTATGCACGGGGACACCTCTGTCCTCATCATGAGCGATTCGGGTTCGCGAGGAAGGCTTTTTTAAGACGGAATCGGGAATACTGTAGTATGCTTGCAACGTGGAATTTGTGCAATTGAATGCGTAACTTTGTCTGTTTGCGTGCATCTTTTTTTCTTCTTCTTTTCTTTCGCCGTTACAGACTTTTGTGTGGTAACTGTGGATGGGCGCACAGGAGTGGGCTGCTGCCCACCAAGTCTGACTGTGTTTCGGAGGTGCTGAGAAGAACATGTAAGAATATGTAAGCATCGCCGCAGATCCTTTCGGATTCACAGCCAAAATGCAGAAAGGGATGAGGCTCAATGATGGCCATATCACCTATCTGGCGCTTTTGGCGAAGAAGGATGGGACGAGGCGAGGTTGTCTGAGTAAGAAAAGCTCCGACAACACAAAATGGCATTCAAAGTGGTTCGCTTTGTTGCAGAATATGCTGTTTTATTTCGAAAACGACTCCAGCTCACGCCCATCCGGACTGTACCTGTTGGAGGGATGTGTTTGTGACAGGGCACCGTCCCCGAAACCACCTCTCTCTGCAAAGGAATGCTTAGAGAAGCAGGTAAGATATTGATCATACGGGAGCTCCCATAAGTCTAACACTGTCAAGGTAATCCGTCTCACTGAACGGACGCACTCATGCTCCCGATGGCAGAAACTTGTTTTTATGTATTTGGCTGTCAGTTAAAGCAGTGTTTATGCGCGGAGCTGTTTTGTAAGCGAAACAGAATTGTGTAAAAACGACACAGTTGCTGTTTTTATCCCTATTTATCACGCAAACAATGTCCCAGGGATGTTCACTTGACGTTCAGTGTTACGTAATGGCGTCATTCTAACTGATTGATTGTCTTGATTCTGCACTAAAATAGCCTCACAGCCTGCCTCAAAGGTAACCCATCAAATGCAGGGGAAGCAAAAATAAACACCGGTTTACAGTTTCGGGATAAATGCAAATCTCTGTGCAAACTTTGCAAACACAGCAACTAGTTCACCTCCACCACTTCTCTTGTCGTTATCATCATATTCGTAGCAGCACATTTATATTTACAAAAGACACTATATCTTTAAACATCTCAAATGTTGAGGGATTGCAGCTCTTATGCAGGGAGCAAACTTAAACAGCATCCAAACTTTGCAGGTTGCCATCTTGCGGAGGAGAGCTGCCCCCTTCCCTGTCGTTTTGACGTATTGATTTAATTCCTTGTCTTGATATTAATAGCATCCTACCTTGGCAACTGCGTCTCCCCGGTTCATAGCGGCTTGGTTCATTTGATAGCTCGGTCATTACCGTGGGGTTGTTAACGAACGCCATGAATGAAAAGCTAACGATGTCCCAGGCATGCAGTGCATATGGTAGCCTACAGTACATCCCCCATTCGTTTTAAATCCTCGAGCATTTAGTGCCATGGATTAACGTGTGAGGGCTACACAATTTCCAGAGTTTTTTTTTAATGCCAGTGTGACAGTCAGAAATAATCTCATGGTTACCTCTAGCAAAACAGTTTTGGAGGGGAATGCTGCTGCTGGGAAAATAAACCTTGTAGCAATAAAGCATTTAAGAGTAAGAGAAGTGGTCAAGCTGCTGTGAGCTATGACTGCAGTCACCTTCTGAAATCTGCTCCGCCAGCTGCAGTCTCTTCTGCTTTCCCTGCAGCAGAGCTGATAAAGAACTGTAGTCAAAAGTCAACGTGATCAAGCATTTGTTCAGGCACCATAATCTTAGTTTATGAGGCAAACAGGTGGTCCGTTTTCCCCCCACTAATGCCATTAACATATTAAATTTGGCAGTTGCACCAGTCGATGAGAGCAATTGTATTTTACAGTCCTTCATCCTTTTGAATGTATAAAAAAACCTGCAGACATGTAATACTTTAACTATATATCAACAATGCTGATAAAATAAATGAATGACAACCAAGTTTCTTATTGAAAACTAGCACACACCATGTTTGTATCCTGGCGATGGAGAGTTTTGTGTTCTTTAAATTTATTTTTTGGCATTTTATGCATGCAAGAAAGGATGTTGGCCATACTAGAACCAGGGACGCTGGGGTCCACAGATTTAATGAAGAAAAATATGGGTTCCCACATTATTCTGGACTCACTGGTGTTCAGAACAGGGTTTTTTTGCAGAAGATATTTAAAATAATTCCAGTGCGTGATTAAAGCTTTAAACGCTGTCCAGTTTTAGATCATCACAATTCTGTATTCTCTGAGAAGAAAATCTTACTGTAGTTTATGAGTTTGTTAAGCATTACAATCCTGCATGATATTTAGAGTTAACTGTATTACCACTAGGGGAGAATTCTCTATAGCCAAATAAAGGACAGACGCCTGGGTAAATTAATAATGAGTGACTACATTGTACAGAGGCCCCTGCGGCTACTGGATGTGGCTGTTCCCATCAGCTGTACCTGGTGTCGCTGTCCATGGTGCTGAACTCTGCTGTCACGTCATGTTCCTCAAACACTTGCCCTCTGCTCTTTGTTGGCATAGCTGTCAGGATTAGTATCAATGTCACCAAGAGGGCACCATACAGATGTGCCAGCAGAATTTTGACAACTCAGAACAAATAAATACATGCTGATTTTACCCTAGACCGCCCCCCCCATTTTACTGAAAAGCGATATCCTGCTACCATGTGAATTTTGACTCTTCACTCTGGAGGAGTTTTTAGTAGTTTTTAGTTTCCTAAAAGTAACCAAACTAAGCAGAGCAGATCAGAAAAACGCTCATATTTGTCATATACATTGTTTTGATAGGCTGTTTGTTTATGAGGACTTGTTGGTCACTCTCATGGCATAGACTATTAAACTTTGCTCACTGTCAAGCCTATTTTCTTAAAACCGTGTCAGGACAAGAGACACGCTCTGTTCTGGGGATGATATTCTGGACTGAGTGACATCTACGATGACAGCTGTTCATGCAGGCTGCTCCGGTGAATTTATTTCAACAGTGAATTAAATGAATTTGAAAGCCTCCAATTAGCATAACACAGTTTTCTGTTCAGCCTGTGTCCCTTTACATAATATGTGTCAGGAATAAATTCTCTCACTTTTTGTGATGTTTGTGTAGAGGTGTGAAGTTTTGTGCGCACGTATATAAAATTTGTATGCGTACTTGCACAAATTAGTGCTTGTCACAATCAATCATGTGAATGTATGCGTCTGTATGTGTCCACATCTGTAGATCTTGTGGGACTCTGCTCAGCTTGAAGTGCATATGTGCCTCTCTGTTTCCTCCTGCATACGCCGATGTCAATCTATAAAAGGTGAAACGAGGACAGAAAGAGTAATCAATGTTGCAGGTGTCTGAGAGAATAAAGATTTACTTTTCACTTTCCTTTCTCCAGAAAAACAAAGAATGACACCTGAGTCAGTGAGCAGACTGCAGGGTCATCTGAGGTTATGCCACTGTAGATTTCTGACATTAAACCTGTTACATTATGCAGATTACAACAGATTCCAGATTTCTGGTGTTGAGTGCGTTAGTGGTGTGTGTGCATGTACTGGATGTCTGTGTGTGTGTCAGAGCTGCAGGGGGAATGGCCGGGCAAGTGCTGGATCTTATCTGTGTGTGACAGGGAGAGGGACAATGCAGCGAATAGATGCCAAGCCAACTGCCACCTTGCTGGGCTACAGCGCTTTTTATAGCCCTCACTCCTCAAAAAGGCAAAAGATCTTTCTCTCCCTCCCTCTCCGTCTGTCTCTCTCCATTCTCATTGTATTCTTTGGAGTGTTCTACTTTTTAAATGTTCTTATTCCCCATTTAGAAGTCGAGCTACGTTTAAGCCCACAGTTACTATGGCAACCCCTATTTGCATCTGAAAAAGTGCATTTGAAGGGACCAACGAAATGTGCAACAACATGCCTTGGCATTGTGCTTCACTTAGCAAGTACAGCAAATATGGGCATATGAGAAATGTGAGGTGGGTTGTCTTTAATGGTGATGGAAGAGGGTTGGAGGGAGGTGGGGGAGTGGTGAACTTGAAATACTTAATATGTGTTCTTTTTTACTATTTTATTTGTTTCAGTTATATTAACACATTTACCAAACAAGCATCATTATTTTAGGAACTCCGTTTTCTCTAAATCTAGAGCTCATGAATGTATTGTATAATCTTGAAGCGTAGGTTATACAGTTTTTATATAAACAGCGTGACTGTGGCCAGTTTAAAGTAATCATTATTTTCAACAATATCTGCATCCAGAAAATAGGCACCAAAGGACAATACCAGAGATACCAGAGCAAGTGGGTCAGTGACTTGTATTGACTGGATGAATGTATCCATGCATCGATAGTGGTCTCTTTGCCAACATGGAGAATCAATATTCCAAATATATTTCCAGTTGGTTAGAAATGTGTGTTTGTTAATGCATTTTTCTTTTTATTATTGCTGTATTTCAGTTTCAGGTAAACTAATTACTTCCACTTGTGTTTTGTAGACATTGGCTTTACTTTCCCTTTGTTAGGGGTCCGACAGACCCCACCACTGTTTGAGTAATAATGGCATTATTATTATTTAACAATTAATGCAATAATAGTTAAATAAATACCTTTTCTTTTCATATCATTTTATTTTATTCTGACCTTATATGGAGAAAAGTATTGAAGTAGTAATGCTTCCTTTTGCTTCAAACTGAATTAGCACATTAAATGTGTTTTACAAAATATGAAACTGACTATAAAGTTTTGTTATTATACCAAATAAGGGGGAAAATAAATATGTTGTAATCTGGAATTCAAAGAATCACAGTGAAAGAAATGCACAACATGTTATCCTACAGTTCAACAATAACTTTTGTAAGATTTGGGAGGGGTCAGCACTGTCAGAATGAATCACAGAAAAGGAGCATATAAAAATCCATTGTATTAAACTTTGTTTCACTCTGTGGTCTAAACAGAAGTCATTTTCTGTAGCAGACTGAAACATTAAACATAAGAAAGTCATTTGTTCAGAATCATGTTTATTAGCAATTCTCATAAAACTAGAAAAAGTCAAGGTTATGAAACAATTTTAAGTAGTTTTTTGGAGTTGTCAATGAGTAACCAGACAGAACATTAGGGTAGCTGTAAAAAGCTTATAGGTAATATGTATAATATTGCTACCTATATTATCAGCATTACATAAGTAAATCTGTTCAGTCTTTTCTTCTTGACACTATTCCAGATGAAATTGGAATTCACTATTTTTTGTTAATAGATTTTAAATAACCATTTACTACAGGCTACGGTGTCTCACTTACCGAGAGTTAATGTCTCTGTGGCAAAAAATGTAGTGACATGGAGCTAAATATAGCTGCCTAAAAGGCTTGACACACCAGCTCACAAGAAGGGGGAGATGGGAAGCACATTATTGACAAAGGCCCATTCTGCTGCTCATCAGGAAATATGGAACATTACTCCTCTTCACAAATGATTTGCTCTTGGCATTTGGGAGGGATAAAAAAATCCAATATATTGGATTTGTGGGGGTCTATTTACAATGCATCAGTGTTATATAATTTGATGCGTTTCTACCACTACAATTATTGCAATGACCACCACTTTGTTGATTTGAGGATTTTATCTGATAAGCCTATTAGAAAACAATCCAACATGAATTTACCGTAATTGCCAGAAGTGAACCTTTAAGGCTGAAGGGTCACTGGAGATAAATGGCACAGGAGAAAAAAGAGGTGAGGACGCAGAGGTGTGTGTGCCACTAAAATGCAGAGAAATCACAGGGACAAACACAATCTAAACAAAATAAAACATGGCGTCAGTCAAGAGGCTTCCACCAATTCAGAGGTGAGTTGCCAGGTTACGGACAAAATGCACAAAGGCTTTATAATGAATCTCTCAAGACCTTTCCCTTAGGATCTCTCTCTCCCACTCATTCACACACGGGAATGCATGTGTGTATACCAGTAACCATACAACTTCGCCTTCAACGAAATGTAGATTTAAGAAAAAAGTCGGACTCTGATGACAAATTGTGAGGTTTTCCCTTGTATAAATTTTCCTGCAGGTCATCGACAAAACAGTCTTCATCTTTCACTTTGAAAGTCTTTAATATGTTCCGATTGCCTCATTATATGCCGAGCAAATATTTGACTCTTTCTAAAATGTTGTTTTCCAGTATTACTTCACTGTCACGTTCAGCCATGACAACCAGAAGGCTCTGGAGCTGCGAACGGAGGATGTCAAGGACTGTGATGAGTGGGTGGCGGCCATCACACAGGCCAGGTACCTCTCACACATGACCTTTCACCTACATACACAAAGTCAGTTGTGGATGTTCTGAAGAGGAAGACTTGAGAATATTTGTGAGTGTGTTTGCCATCAGCCAATTCAATCAGCCAGTGAAATATAACCCTGACTCACCTCACCATAAGAATAAAGAATTTAAATCTAATCTTAACAAAAAATGTCATTTTTCAGTAATTGAAAGCAGTGCCATAGATTGGCATGTATTTCTTAAACTTTTAAAAACTCTGAAACCAAAACTAGAGATTCAAGGTTTTCCCTCGACAGCTTCACAAAGGTTAATTGCAGCATTTCTTATTGTCCAACTGAAATTTAATTTTAGTTTTTGTTTGCCACAGCTACATATCTGGGGTCTTCTTTATAAACGGCGCGTACAAAACAGGGCTGGAAACGTGCGTACGCCACTTCCCACGCAAAGGTTGTTATCAGTAAAAAACAAACTTGACGTGAGAATGTGCGGTCCTGTAAGTAAACTACATAAAGAGGAGAAACAGCGACTCACATGGCAGAAAGATGAAACGGTTTGAAAGGAATAGGCATACTATAGTGTAAAATAAATAAATTGTAGACTTAAAGTCTTTCTGAATAAACAAACACCCGTTTGATTGACTTTCCCTGAAGAGCGCAAAAAACAAACAAAATAAAAACACAATTTAAGATCCAGATTTAGAATAATAAATACAAACGGAAATATCTTTCCGGAGATATTCTACAAAATACCTCAAATATGTTGGACAGATTAATCTAGAATCATATTAACTAATACTTGCATGCAGTGCAATTTATTCTCATAAATAAGGTGAACAGGGGAACAAAAAAATTATGCCGTTTTTAATGCGTCAGTTGAGCAAATGAGAGCATAGTTTCAAATAGACCATTGTTATCAGATGTTCGTTGCCTTTTCGAGCCAAACTGGTGTGTGGATGTGATACGCTAGTTGTAAAAACACATTATGGAAATATAACACTATTTTATGTAATTTACAACAAGTCATATTTCTTTTAACTCATCGGCAGCCTTGTTTAGTGAGTGGGCTGTTTGTGTAGCCTAAATAAACGTTCAAACACAAGCGGAATGCATTTGGTTTACTCTCTTTTCAAACGGGGGAATACAGATTAGTACCTGGGTCATCCCGTTTTGCATGTGTGCACCCGTTCCAGCCAATGACGTCACTACTCAGCAGGGATGCCCGCTCCTACAGATCGGTTATAAAAACGTGGAGCTCCGGTGCCCCCTTTCCTCTGGAGCACAAGCGTGAAAGTGCGTTTTTTTACGTCAGTGTCACACAGAGTTAAATTTAATTTTTTAGCTTTTCTGTCAGATTTTGCCTCGTTTTCTTCATGCAATCAGTACGTATTATTAATGAGTGGCGTTTCAATGACCATTTATAGGCAACTATGGGCGTTTGAAGGGCCGGACATTGAGCTCACATGCAACACATTTAAAGTTTATTGTGATGTTTTGATATAGCCAGTCAAATCTTCTAAGAACCGCCTGGCTAACACAAACCCATTTTTGTTCAAAAGTCAAATTAAGTCATTTAACTCATTAAAGGTGGTTTCAGGCCAAACATGTTCTGAAGGAGTAGTGTGCATGAGGTAGTGTACACAATGAAAATGCTGCACAAATCAGAATCACTATATTAATTTGATTATGTGGTATAAGTATAATATAAGTATTGGAATGATCAGAGAATAAAGTTACAGAAGTGTGTGAGTTCAGAGATGCACAAAATGAACTTTCCCACCAATCTTCTCTGCTGGAAAATTATTATCATAACTGCCATGTCCCATCAATCCCAGAATCTCGTTGGATTCACATTGTGGAGGTCAGCATATTTGGTGTCAAGGTTCAATTTAATTAAAGTTTTGCCACAGAACCTGTTGGTAAATAACCACTATGGCAGCATCTATGGCTTGCTCAGCCTCCTGAGAGAATGCAGATGCTCTGTCCATTGGAAATAATGGCTTTGCTCTGTTTAATGGGGAACTTGCCCTTTTGTTGTTAAAGGCCTGTAGGACAGAGTACTGACTCTTTTAAATCTACCTCCACTGGATTATTGTATGGATGTGTGTTGTTATTATTATAGTTTAGAAAACTATTAAAATAAAAATAAATGTAAATATATAAATAAATGAAATCAAATGCATTATTAATAGACTTGCTGTATGGTGCCCTGAAATGTATAATGAGCAAAATGACCCTTTAAGATTCAGAGACAAAAGAGGGTCATGGAAGCCAAGCAATACACTCACTCTGAATGTCAGGAGTGTGCATTTGTATCGCAAAAGGTCAATTGATTGGACTCATTGAAGATTACATTGATTAGTACTCAGTCAAGGCATCAGCGCTTACTGTACAAGAGTAAGCTGGCCTGTAAGCATGTAATACACAGCAGGGCAAAGAAGATCTGTATTTACATACCATTTTTTTTCTTTAGAAGTTTCTGATGTTTAGATTCCATATTCTAATACTTTGAATTTCTTCTTCACTACTTATTTATTTCAACACATTTCTGCTTTAACAAGCTGTTTAGAGTTGATGAATCAAATTATACTAAACCCTTTGTTGACCTGGGTAATGTACAAAATCATTGCTCATGCAAAATCAGCCTTTACACTTGGTTTGCCCAGCCCGCAGCAAGTATTTGAAAAATTGGTTGTGTAAGTGCCTGTGCTCTGTGCGGACATAAGGTCTGTGGTTCAAACATATGCTGATCAGAGGTCTGCTTTTGCTTTGATAAATCTATGGAGAGCTCGTGAATCATGCATTAATGAGGTCCTTACAATGTCTGTGTGTGTGTTTGTATAGCTACAGGAACCTAGCTACAGAGCATGAGACCCTCATGCAGAAGTATCTCCATCTACTCCAAATAGTGGAGACGGAGAAAACGGTTGCCAAGCAACTTCGACAACAGATAGAGGATGGGGAAATCGAGATAGAGCGGCTAAAATCAGAGGTAACTTGCTTGTAATTTCATGCTAGTAATACCTGTGTGTGTGTGTGTGTTAGTTTTTTGTCTGTGTGGCACACAGAGACAGAGAGAGACAGAGAGAGAAAAGATGGAAGTGAAAGTAGTCAGGCAGAGTGTACAGTATAAAGACAGAAACGGGGCATAGGACAAAGGTCACGACCCAGATTCCAAACTACACTGTTGTATGTTCATGGCGAGCGTCGTAGCCTACAGCGCCCCCTGGGATGTGCTTGTTAGAGACTCTGCAATACTGTTGAGTGTTTTGTATCCTAATTATTCAGTCTAAACTAGATCAAATGCACCTCTCTTTAATGTGCTAATGGCTTGCTGCAATTGAATGAATGTTTTCAATATTCATGAATCAGCTTCTATTGTACTTGATACTGCAGCCTGCACCACAAAATGATAATCAACTGTCTCACTTTTTGTAGCTAAAATGTGTAGTAGTAATGGATTTTGGGTTGTTTTGTTTAATTTCAGTCTTTTATTAAAAGCTGCTCTTTAGTATATTCTTATTCATACACTG
>JAPMOB010212899.1:0-20399 GCA_029875015.1 Lepomis gibbosus | reverse complement strand
GATAGATAGATAGATAGATAGATAGATAGATAGATAGATAGATAGATAGATAGATAGATAGATAGATAGATAGATATAACACTCTCACTTTTATTTTTTAGGTGTTAAAGAATTTTGCAACACAGATTTATGATGACTAATTATTGTACAGTTAGTCGGTGGCCACTTAATTAGGTGCAGCTGTCCATTATGGCCACAGTTCTGTCATAACATCTATCTTTACAAAGTTATTGTTGTTCAGTTTTTGTTGGATGAAATGTAAATAAATTTATTTATTATTATCATTGTTAAAGTGGTGTATTAGTGCACTACATTATGGTCAGAGGTGTTTATGATTTTTTTTGTCCTCTCTATGAGAGGTTCAGAATATTAGAAACACATCAGAACATAATGCAGTCCGAGACAACACTACCGCTAACTATGACCTTAATGCTAAAACATATAATGGAATTAATCCTTCTGTGACAGTGGCAACAAAACTGAACATTAAAGTATAATTTATGAATAGCTGTAGTGTACAATGGTACAAGTATACTAAAATAATACAAAAGTAATGTAAACATTTAAAAATAAAAATAATTCATTAAGAGAAATAAAAATATTTCATTTAGAAATATGTCAAGTCATATGTCAGCATGACATCTCATTAATTCTCCCTTGGTCAAATAACGATGGGGACTCACTCACTGTTCAGATGGGGACAGATAGGTATTCAGCACAGAAATCTCAACTGACTTTGTAGCAATGATGCCCGTCTCACCAATGCCCTGTGTCACAACACTGCATAAGCAATGATATGTAAGAGATATATTTGAATATTCATGACCAAATCAATTGGCTGTTTGTATTGTAGCCTTAATTAATTGCTGGAGGGGAAGCTATACCAAAATAAGGAGCTGAAGTGCTTGGTGCTGAAACACAGCAATCCCAAAGAAAGCATTAAAAAGTGAAAAAATCATGACTAGTGGGTGCTAACACAGTATGGATCTTTTAAAACAGCATGGGATTTACGTACTGAAAGATTTTATTAATTAATTTAACAATTAACAGACACAACAATAATTTAAGCAAAAAACACAACTGAAACTCTCTAATCTCAGATGGTTAACCCAGTCTTGAATGAAATCTGTCTCTTTGTTTAGGATTTGAGGATATACTATATGTGCCATTAAAAATGTGTGAATATTCAAGAGGAAAGAAGAGTTGAAGAGTCCCAATCATCTCCTACACAGTTGCTCTGGCAGTCAAAAGAGGGCTGCTGAGAGGAGTTTCACTGTGAACGACATTAGCATGCCTTTGAAACAAGAGACCTTGAGTATGAACAAGGGCTATCCATACACACTTTGGAATGTAATTTATATGCACAAACTGAGGTGTGAGGCCAGAGGATGTTAGAGGGGCAGAAAGGATCCACTCAGTACAGGTGTAGCTTTCACTGGCCAACAATATAACAGTTTTCATCCTGGCAGTGCCTCTTTACACACCAGTGAGTTCCTCTGAACTTACAGACTACATTTAAACAGAAAAGATAATATAAGAGGTGCATAGATAATTGGATGCTCTGCTTGTACTTTTTTCATAGTTCCTCTGCAATCTTAAAGAAATATGTTGCCTCATCAAAGAGCTTTTGTTTAATGTTTGAAGTTGAGCACCAATAAAAGTGTTGATTTTCAACTGTTTGTTTGATGACCTGAGTTACTTTTCGTGCCACCGCCACCGGTGACCTATGTGCTCAACTCTCTGAATTATGCATGGTGATTATACGACGTAGTCCTCTGAATTGTAAATTCTCACAATTATACAGCCCATTGTCTATTCATTATTTCAAAACGAATGGGAAATTATGTAAAACTATCTCTAAAGAGGAAAGCAGCGTGTAATATGACTTGCCATATTGTTCATGCAATTCAAATACTTTGCTTTTTCTGAGAGTTGAAAGTAATCAGATTTAAATGAAATCTGACTTGAGTGTCATGCGGGATTATGATACATTTGGAAGATAAGCTATGATAACTACACTTTGTGCCATGAGGTGAGAGCACTCAGGCAAAGAGTGTTTTCCAATTAACTTAAACCTCCCTCAAGGTTAAATATACAAGTGTTGACTGAGAGCCGAACTTATCATCTTCTTCTAGACCAGATGAGTGAAGGACTTCAGTGTATCCTGCATCGTCTCTCTTCTTCTGTGTGGACTTTGTTTTCGAATCCCTTCACACAAGTATCACATACAGTACACATACTGTGTATTTACTTAGTTTCGGCACATATTCATGAGCTTTTGAACATACATACATATATACAGCTTGTATCCACACTCAGCCTCAATGAAACTCTACGCCACCAGGGCCCCAAACACTGTTGAAATTCAGCTTGCTTCCTTATTAACTTCTCTAATAAAAACACATTTAATGAACACGCATTAAGTCACATTTCTCTATATGAGTTCACTTTTTCAAAACTCTTCACACAGTCAGCACAGCAGACATGAATGTGGGTGATTTTTAATTTGCTTTTACACAAAATCTATGCAACGACCACATCTTTCAAATGTCATGAAGTGTTTTCTCACTCAGACTCATCCACCACCAAAACTGTGTATTTAAACGCCGTTCTGCACATATTTACATACCGTTGCCAAAACCACTAAATTTACTAGCATAGCTAAAAACTAATTTTAAAAAATGTAAATCCATAAACTCGTAACTGGGACACTGCACTCCTAGTTTCATTACATGAAGATACCTATAAAAGACTTGTGCCAGGTGAGAAATGTGGGTAAAAGAAACAGAATCAAAGTTTTTTTGTAATTGTGTGGGACAATGTGGTGCTTCACAGAGTGGTTTACAGCCCAGGATGGTGTCATTTAATTTCACCTTACTAACCATTCCTCAACACCGCAGAGAAAATCTTTTCCGCATGGAAGTGGGAAGTTTTTCACCACCAGCCAGAGCGAATGCTGGATGTCTGGACAGATCTGTAGAAGTTTGCCTGGGTTGGATCAGGCATGCAAAAAGATTCTTTCCCAGGCATGTTGACCAGCACTTTAATTCTATATCTGTGGCAACAATGTATAGTTTGGTATTGCATTACTGGAATTACTTTAGTTTATTTTTGTGCACATGGAATTACTCTACAAAAAATGGCACAATGAAAATTCATACAAGTGACCTAATTTTTGTTTTAAATGTAATCGTGGTTTATGCCACATAAATGAAGACACAACATTTTTACAAAGACAATAGTGACACTAATTATAATGCTCTGTTGTTAGTGATTTTTATGGTCAAAGTACGGTATAATGAGCTACAAAGCGTTACACCTGGCAGAGAAATGCTGTCACTGTTTGTCGACACGAGTTGATCCTGAGATTTGTATAAAGAGTTTTGGTTGCATTAGTGCAACTGTTGTGCTAAGCTGCACATTGCTAAAGAGAAGCCTGTGAAGAGTTTTGACAAAATTCATTTGCATAGAGAAATTTGACTTAGCAAAAAAAGTTTTTAAAAGTGTTCTTTCGGCACCCTTTCTCCCTCCACTCAAAAATGTGTTTTGCTTGTTGTTCCTTGACTGTGATATCTGAGTTTCACAGTGCAGGATATGTGCACTGTTTGACTCTAAAAGAAACATTTCTTTTTCATCACGGTCATCTGCTGAGGGAGAGAAGTTTCTCTGTGCTCACTTGTCACATCTCATCATACACTTCACACTAGTCTAGAAGCTAACTGTGGTACAATATGCAACTTACACAAGTGTGGTGTGGAAACCTCCAGTGCACAAACACTGAGAATGAACTTGTCAGTCAAATGGGAAACATCTTGTGTCCAGTAATTAATTGAAATACAAAATATTTGCAGGAGAGGGAGAAGGAATGTATGTCATTTTTAGACACTTTCCTTTTTTTAACAAAGTGATTTTGTGGAAAAACCACCTCAGACACAAATGATTGCAGGGTTTTTTTCTGTGTCTTAAAAAACAGTTCTGGAAAGATTATGTAACTTCTTTATATTGTGAAATTCAGTCATTTCTGTTATTCTATTGTTTCAGAATGTTTTTTTCAGTTTTAACATAAAACACTGTGCAACTTTGGTTTGAAAGGTGTGAAAGGGTTATTGTTGTTTTTTTTCTACTTTCTTCATTTAATTCTATTTTATCCTAGTAATAATTTTGCTAGACATGAGGAGTGTGTAGCATATTGACAAATACTTGAGGATTAGATTATAGATTGTGTCTACTCTGTTCTGTTCTGTTCTCTGTTCTGCTGTTTTCTGTTCTGTTCCTTTGTTTTCAGTTCCATTCAATTCAATTACATTCTAGTGTGTTCTGTTCTATTTCATTCTATTGAAAAGATTTCTGTTTTTATTTTAAAGTGCAGTACCTTGCATGGCTTTGCCTTAGCTACATTATGTACAGACTCTAAGCACCTGAAGTGAGACCGCTACTTCCTGTCCCTGTTCCTCCTCCTCCTCCTCCTCCTCCTCCTCCTCCTCCTCCTCCTCTGAAAGTGTTACCCTCTCATCCTCTATCGCCCCTCATCCGCAATTCTCCTCCTCACCTCCTGCTGCACTCCATCCCTCTGCTGAGCACAGGTATTTGTTTAGGAATCTCTCGGTGGAAATTATACTCCATCTCCGGCACTCCCTATCAACACACAATTATCATGGGCAATCATGCAGAACAGTGCTGAATTCAGCTGGGACTCTCATGACATTACTGACTGCAAGGCCTGGCTTCTTCTGGAGGTAGCCTGCTCCACACCTGCATTAAACCTCTCTCTCTCTCTGTGTCTCTCTCTCTCTTTTCTGACTTTCACTCTGTCCCTCTGTCTCACACACACTTGGATGTGGCTAGAGAAATGATTAAACTTTTTTTTATTATCTTTAAACCAGGAAGTCCATCAGATAAGAAATCTCTTTCCTACGGGAGACTTGGCTGAAAGGACCACTCCAACCTGAAACAGGACAAATCCTGGTGATCCTATCTTACAATTTATTAGCATCTGCCAACCTCTGTTGCCTCTTCTTGTGATCTGCAGTGATTTACCTCAGCATAGCTTCTCATATGGGCTGAGCTGAAGTTTGATGAAGCTTCTCTCTTAGTGTGTGGACAACAATATGAAATTTGAGGAATTGGAAGTGTGAATCTCCATCCTAAGTGTCTTCTGTAAAGGAAAAGTCAATCTCACAAAGTAATCAATGCCTGACATTGTGTCGCTCCCTTCTGCATTCTGAGGCACACTACAGATGCATTTCCCTATGTATGATAAGTATATTATAAAGCTCGAAAGGCACAGGGTTGATACAGACACATGAGAATCAACTCAGGAGTCCATTCAGATCCTGATCAAATGCTCCATTCATGGGTGAAATTACTATCCGTCTGTCAGGCAAGGTGTGAATTCTTTCATCTACAGATCCTACCTCTGAAGTTGTGATTAAATGCATAAAGCCAGACACACTTCAGGTAGACTCTAGATAAGCAAAGGGGTGCGTTAATGTGCATATCAAATAAGACAACAGTGCCCTCTTGTGGAATTTTTGTGTATTTTTCAAGACCTTTCTTACAATGCTCCCATTTCATTGAAAAAATGCCAGCAATAATTAATATAATCCATTTGCAAAAGGTGTTCTCCTGATTGGTCATTGTTGTTAGTCTGGCATATTTGTGCAGATGATGGTCCTTTGAACCAAACGTTCATTTTTTGTCACTTTCATTTTTGCACGTGGAATGAATGTATTCATTTTACAGCTCAAGAGCCTCGTGGCTTTTTTGTCAGTGTGGCGGTACCTTTACTTTGAAATGGGACTGGTGATTTTGGCTACACACACCTGACGCTATCTTCTGAAAAGCCTGGATTCAAGAGCATCAATCCTATCATAATTCTTTGTTACAAGGACAAAATTATTCATTTTAGACATCAAAGCTTGCCTTCACCTCATCATTTTATTGTCAGACAGATCACAGGATGTAGGATGGAATCTCACAACACACTCAATTCTTAGAAGAACCAGACTGATGGTAAAATTGTGTACAACAAAAAACTCAACAACATAAACAGTTAAATAAACTCAACATAAAAAGCCAAAAGTGCTTTAATCTCCACTTATAATAAACTGTGCTAAAACAATTATTAGGTCCAACAGAATTAAATATGACCCAATGACAGAACAGTTTCTGGCTATGTACAGAAATAGTGAAATAATATTGCAGAAGAAAAAAGCAAAATACACTCAGTGAAATATAAATATTTGATTATATTACATAATGAATCTGATGATATTCGAAATTCTTCTCATGGTCAAGAAAAAGACCAAAACCAACAATGAATTCACCCAATTCATCCAGTCAGTGTTGTCTGATATAGATTATTACTAGGTGTAGTAATAGAGCTCTATTGTTGTCCAAAAACATTTAAACATTGAGCCACATTGTTGGACTGGGTGACATAATCCTTTATTATGTAGTTTTTACAGAGCTGATAAACATTCTGCTAAAAAAAACAATCCCCAACAAATATACTACTTTCCTCATGTTTGAGAAACGTTTGCTAAAAACTACAGTGCTCAGCTGTTTCAGGAACTTTTTAGTCCTTTTCTAAAATAAAACTTTAAATTGTGATTGGTTTTTAAAGGTTAGAACTTCAGTATAAATGAATGGGCTTGGAGCTGAGTGCAACATACAAGGTGAGGAAGCTGGAAAGAATTGGTTTTGGTGTTTTCATTGGTTATGTGGTTAACAACAAAAATATAGGATATCATCAGCCTAGACCTTTAAACTGTCAGGTGGCCAGGTGTTCTTTCCAAAAAAACACTGACTATGACTGTATACATAATAGAAGATAATTTTATAAAAACACCATACCAAGCAACATATATATTTGTATTACTTGTTCAACCAAGGAACCTCTTCATTGCATTCCCAAGCAGACAAAATTATACGATTGCTGGTCATTTTCATGAACATTTGCAACACTCACTACCATCAACACTAGCAAAATTCAAACAAAAGCATTAGGCACCATAGGTATTTGTGATCAGGCGTGTTGAGAAAATCTCATATAGTCGACTACCTCCTGATAGCACAGAGCTGTCTTTACATAGATCACTTGAAACTTTCTGAGCTCAACAATGTTTAAAATGTTTTTATCCTGGAACAAAGGGTTCAAAACTATCAGATAAATTATACCACAGAGCTGCCACATAGTATCTACAGTATCAGCTTTGACATGGCAGACAAAATGGGGAAATATCAAAGGTCTGGTAAAATACATTT
Organism: Lepomis gibbosus; assembly: GCA_029875015.1. Classification (NCBI taxonomy): domain Eukaryota; kingdom Metazoa; phylum Chordata; class Actinopteri; order Centrarchiformes; family Centrarchidae; genus Lepomis; species Lepomis gibbosus. Next base: position 13,133 of record JAPMOB010212899.1, on the reverse strand, counting down.
AAACATCTAAAGGCTTACACTTCCTCTAACTTGCTGCTGCTAAAGTCAGTGGTAGTGAATCTGGATGGTTCGGCCAATGAGGAGGAAAAGAAGGCCAGACAGGAGGCAGAAGAAGATGCCAATGGGGGCAAACATGAACGACAGACCATAGTTGAGGGACAGCTGGAAATCAGGATACAGAGTGCGTTGGTGGTCTATGTAGACATCCACCACATCCAACACCTGCAGCCACAGTACGTACATCACCACCACACACAGCAGGAAAAGACCTGGACAACAGAGGGGCAGCAGAGGCAAATCGATGAGACTGTGATGACTGGAAATCCCTCACATACTTTTTATATAAGCCAGTGGATCCAAAAAAGGGGATAGAAATGAAAATGTAACCAGTGTTGGGAGAAGTAAATAAGAATACCAAGACAACAGTGTAAAAGCACACCATTACAAGAAAATATTCTGCATTTATTATCTGTACTTAAGTCAAAGTGCAGAAGCATTTCATCAGTTAAATACAATAAAAAAGTATAGAAAGTTAAAGCACTCATTCTGCAGAAAAATGACCCATGAGTGATGTATTGTTACATATTACATTATTAGGTTTTTAATACTCTTGCATCACTGGGTTTGTACTGTTGCTGGCAGTTTTAGCAACTTTATACACATTTAGGTTGTTTAATCCAGTAGGTTCTCAGCCCATATGAGGGGTCATGAGATAATTAATGAGAGAAGAAGAATGAAGAAAAACAAGTTATGGGACAATATTCTCTAATTTCTTATGAAATATTCGATAATTGTATGTATTTGAGCTTCAAGATGATTTTAAAACAAAACCTTGCAAGATTTAAATGGGATATGTCTCTTTAGACATCTGAAATGTGAGAAGGAGAGCCAACCAGACACAAGGTAAAAAAGTTGGGAACCACATCCTCAACAATACAACTAATTGTATTTTACAAGCTCATTGTATGTATTTAATGTAAAATCTTAATTTGAAAAGTGACCAGTTATTAGAGATGTCAAAATAAATGTAGCGGATTAAGTATCTAAGTAAATGTACGTAGTTACTTTCCACCACTGGATTTAACGATTTCAAAACCTCACCAGATGCCAGGAAGAGGCCGCCCCCTGCTTTATACAAGCGGTGGCTGGCGAACGGAGCAGCACAGATGATGATGAACCCACCAAGCACTACAGCTGCCACACCAATGAGCATAAAGATGCTCCAGAATCCTCTGTAGACTGGACAACAGACATGTTAACCAATTGTATATACATTGGCTCAGTGAAGAATATAAAGTCAAACTGTACAAAGAGGCAAATCTAGATAAATAAAGAGACACTTACTTATGGCAGAATCATACTCTGTGGCATTGTGGGTCTGATGAGACACGGGGAATGGGAAGAGGTAGGCGGGCATGCATTCTTTTGAGTGAGGCTGATTTGCTGAAGAGAAATAAAATATCAACACCGATAATAAATGAAAATGTAGTCTTACAAGTAAACACAGTTGGCAATTAGGGGACATCACTCACAAATACAATGTAATTATGTAGCAAACAACATAAAAAAAACACGATTGTCACAAGAAAGATATGCATCAATTATTGCAAAAAAAGCAAAGCGCATTAATGGTTGACATTTCAGTTCTAACTTTAACACTTCAAACTTATTTGTTTTGTCAGTTGCAGACTTTGACCACAGTTCCTTTGTACTTTGTTAAAAGTCTTTCATGCGCTGCCATATAACTAAATATTGACAGCAGAGTGACAAAAAGTTGGGATTATTCCTCTTATTTTCTCTCTTGTTTTTATATCCTTTCCTTCTCTTCCACCATGTGAAATCCTGCAGACCCTCACAAGGTCCTTACAGTGCTGGAGGCTGTTTCTGACAATAACCCACCATTCAAAGTCCTGAGAAAATAGATGATGCAAAATCACCTGACAAACGGCTAGAATAACATCACATGCTTTTCTGCCATTGCAGTGTTATATATGAGATTTATGGACATAATAACAGGGAAATAACTGATATTTATTATGCAGGATGTGTAGTGCTGCCATGTGACTGTGAAGGAGAATGGTTTTCTGTCATCAGCTTCAAAAGACCGAGAACTGGGCCCAGAGACAATTCTTCCTTTTTATATGTATCTTAAAAGATGCTTCAGAGCAACAGTTTAACCCAAACGTTCTGCTCCTAATGGAGGCCGCGGGCCTTCTTTAGTAAATCAAAAAACTTAATCTGTTTTACAATCTTGACACTTGATGACTTTCTTTATTTTTGAAAATCGCTCATGAACATGATTTTACACTGATGATGCATTAGCTGTGAAAAAAGAAGGTTAAATACAATGGCTCTTTATCTGCTCTATATCTGGTGGTGATGGGTGTTGACACTAGTCTACTTTTTATACAGTAATACACACATACAAATATAGTTTGTTCATAAGCTTTCTAACAGGGGGTTAGACCTCTCTGGGGTCTGACTGCCCCAAACATTAGCATCATCACAACTTACTTTCCAGTTCTTTGACTGCAAATGACTTTTTAGCACAAAAAAAGGAACACATATTTGTTCATTCATAGCCCATATAACTTATAAAACATAAAATGTTTCCTTATTTGTTGTAACAACAATACTTTATGGTCATTTTCATACTTCGTTGCATCATTTAAATGTGCAAGCTCAGTTTGTAGCAAAGGAAAAGGTTACGACTTCAGTACTTTTCTCCATATAGGGTTTTAATCAGGTCAAACAAAAAGAAACAAACCATTTAATGAAATGTGTTTATTTTGAAATCATTCTCATCAATTATAAATATAAACCAGTCATGTGTCTGTCTTACTTACTGAACCAGAACTTCCACAGCAGGTTGTCATCACCCAAGTTGCCTCTGAACTTACACCTCCAGAAAAAGCCCTCATGGTATAGATGGATTTCACTAGTGCCGTCCTGCATCACCACATCTCCGTGCTGAGAGAGGGAATATGTAATTTAAGCCAATAAAGCTGATTTGATTTGAATTAAAGAAAGAATAATGATTTTTTTGCTAAAATACTTGCATAAGTACAAGTATGGATGCACTCCACATTATAAATGTAATTAAAGCCAGAGGGCAGTCACCAGGTCATGTGAGGCAGGTGTACAGTGTGTTGCCACAGTGGCACACAGCAGCTGCTAAGTCAGGTCAAGGGTTGAGCTGAGCAAGCACGTCTAACAAACACCTATCATGCAGGTTTGGTTTGGTGCCAAGCAAGCGTGCAGGTCAAGAGTGTACCCACTCAGGAAACACTCATCATTGGGGGTTGCTATTTTTGCTCATGAGCAAAAAAAAAGCCCACATCCTAAACTCCCTGTTACGTCATTCATAAACTATCCCTCATAGAAATGAAAGCAGAAGCTGAAGGCTGTGTTGAACATTCAAGTTTCATAAAGTCAAGGTTAATACAGAGTGTATTTTAATTTAAGACCTTGTTGAACAATTACACTCTTAGTTTGTTTTGGTTCGTTCTCCTATCAATGCTATCGGACAGTGGCTCCCATACAGGAACACTAACAAATGGGTAAATCTGAGGGGTCACAAGATGATCACTGGGATTGGTTATTTTTTCTGACTTCCTTCTAATTCGTTTTTGTTTGTTGTTGATGTACTGAATGGATTTAGCATTTTACCAACAAAATAATTTGAGAAGGGAATATCACTTTGGCTGAGTGATATTAAACCTGTGAGGAGGGGTCATTTAGAAAGCTCATTTTACAGTGACACAAGCCATAAAAATAAAGAAGTGGTGCTACACAATGTGATCAATCCTACTAAACTGTCTATTAAAGAATTAAAACAACTGTATTCTGATTGGATGCTGCACCTTTTCACATATAATTCCTGAGCGTGCAACCACTTTGGTTTTATTGTGGTGAGATCATGTCTCGATTCCAGTATCAGTGCCCACTATGAAAAACTAGGTATGTTCTTGTCGGTGATATTTGATACAGTGCCATACCACTGGGACTACTGGTATTTGTATTTCTATCATAGGGGCACATGGTACAAGCTGTGTCTCAATCACTGCGTAGCTGCACACACACTACATTAAACAGTGTCTGATTACACGTGGAGAGGTCCTACAAGGATACCTCTCCACTCTGCAGTTCATCTACTGAAAGAATGATTGGAGCAACTGATCACAGTTTCCAAAATAGAAAATGTGACTTTGATTCTAGTTTAAAGTCCACCATTAGACATATTTCATTATGAAGGTATGAGTGCAAAATCACAATACACCATTTAAAGTTAGAATACTATAAAAAAAATAATGTTGTCTCTTGCCCTCAGGCAAGAGCTGACCTAACTTTAGTTCCACAACTTACAAAGATGTTTTTTTACCCTAAAAACACATGATAACTAATATTCAACTCAGACATACGAAATGTTAACTAACCCACCTTTACTGTCACATCACCCAGAACAGATATGGCAGGTGTTGTTTGGTAGGTCTCTGAGGCCAGCAGCCAGTAATCTGTTCCAAACGAGAGGAGGATGAACACAGCTGCCAAAGCCCCAAAGAGCCCAGCAAAAAACAACGCGACACTAAGCTTCATGGTCCAAGATTGACCAGCCACTCGGCCCACACTATAAGTCTGACTTTCCCCTCCACTTAAAGAGAGTGCATGTGACAGAAACAGTCACTTTTTCTCTGTAGTAATCCACTGAGTAAAATATGCTCCAGCCGGTTTATTTACTCCTCTCTTGTCTCTCTGTCTGTGTTATGGGAGGACAAGGTTGGGCACATGACTCCTTCGGATCCTGGGGTCTCCAGCAAAACCCACCCACCACCCCCTGAGCTATTTTTGTGGTCTGAGTGAAGGCTGCTGCTCCGCTCTGCTGTGGGGCTGAGTGTGTGAAGCAGTTGGAGAGTGTGAAGGGAGGGGATCAACACAGAAATAACCCGTGGCAAATGGACACCCACTATCAGCACAGGAATGTCAGAGCAGGGTGAGACTGAAAGGACAGAAGAGGAGCAAAGTAGTCCCACAACACCCCGCCCAAAGCATCTGCCACACCAGGACAACACACACACAAACACACACACACATGAATAGCAGTTTTGTTACTTGATGTTTGCAAAGTTAGTTATTTTGTCTTCTATTAATAAATGTTGTAAGTAGCCTATAACATAAAACATACAGGTTTAAAATCTGATTTTGTCAGTGTGAATTGAGGGGAACCACTGGTTTCTTAGCATCTAAGGGGCATATTTGGCAGTGAACCTACATATAGACACTATCAAATTTACACACTGATGTGACCACCCTCAGCCAGAAGCACTCCACCCACATCTACTGCTCTATAGTGTGCATGTGTGTTTTAATGGTTTGTTTATGTGTGTGTAATCTGTTCTTATTTTCCAGTGGGGACTTGTCAGGTTTAGACATAACTTATATACATAAAGATTCCAACAGGACTTCAACATGAGTGGAAACATCTTTTTGAGGGCTAGGACTTGTTTTTCTAGGATTTAGGTTTAGGTTAGTGTGAGGGTTAAGGGTAGGCATGAATTTGTGATTGTTTTGGCTATGTCAGGGGCAAGGGAATTCAAAAAGATAAGATTAAAATTGGCACAGCAGCTCAGTGGAATGTAGTGCAAAGTAAAAAAAAAGAACAAAGGAAAATAAATTAGAAGAGGTAATCAACACAGAACAATAAAAAAGGAATAAGTGCTCACCAGGATCAAATATATAAAACAATTAGCCTACACATTATGTCCATCCATTGTGAACCTCTTATCCTGCGTACAGTGTCACGGAGGTCTGGTGCCAATCCCAGCTGCCATCGGGCGAAAGGTGGGGTCCATCGCAGGGCCACACATAGACAAACAACCAGTCACACTCACACTCACACCTAAGGACAATTTATGGTCACCAATCAACCTGTCTTTCGGAGAGAACCTACGCAGACACAGGAGAACATGCTTCAAGCTTCATTATTCACTACACATTATGTCCAAATGAAAAAAAGAGTCTGTGAGTGGAGATGGGAGACGTTGGGTGCTGTGGCGTTGTTGAGTCTGATGGCAGATGGCACAAATGAGCCTCCTATAGGTGCTTTGAGGAGGGGATCTCTGCCTCAGCACAGCAGGGAAAGGATGAGAGGGGTCCATAATGGCTTTCAGCTTGCCTCTCATCCTCCTCTCAGGCACTGCCTCAAGTTTCATCCCCACCACCGAGTTGGCCTTCTTCACCAGCTCGTTTGTTGGCGCCACAAGTCCTCATGCCACCTTCCCAGCACACCACAGCAAAAAAGATGCCACTGGCCACTAGAGATTGGTAGAACATCCGTAGCAGCCTGGTGCTTCAACCTGCTCTGTCCTTTCCTGTGGAGGGCCTCGCTGTTATCCGTCTAGTCCAGTTTATTGTTAATTATGTCAATAAGATGTCCCCACGCCCATCACTTACAGTATGTCTTGTCTGAAAAAAATCTGAACGGTTACTTTTTGATAGCTTTTGGAGGCCAATGAGTAATTTTTTCATCTACCACTAGTCATTTTAATTTTCACAGACTGATTGGATTTATTTTGCCTTAAAGGATACAATATGTAATGTAAAACAACAGATTTAATGCTGTTGAGTTCTTCATTAAAAATGCAACATAATGGTACTAACAGTGACAAATATGTTTGTAGTTGATGTATTTGGGACAAAATAAATGGTATTAGAGTATAGCAGACTTCCTCAGAACCGTGGGTAAATTGCCCAAGATTTCATTTTCAGCACCATGAAAGGTGGTAAATGAATATGTTTGAGTGATAAGGATTGCTGAGGAACTGTTATCAGCTCATGAAGTAACCACCCTTTAAAATGAATTGGATCATAGCAAAAGCTACTGATTTTATTTTAGTCTTATTGTATGTTCAGGATAGTTAATATGAATAATATAGTTCTAAAATAATAGTAATTTCCTAAATCATGGCATTATTGCAATAAGGTGAGTTTCATCATTTCTGTATTAATTACATTTACATTTAGCTGACCCTTTTATACAAAGCGACTTATAATTGCTATATATGTCAGAGGTTGCATGCCTCTGGAGCAACTAGGGGTTAAGTGTCTTGCTCAGGGACACACTGGTGTCTCACCGTGGATTGGAACCCAGGTCTCTCCCACCAAAGGCATCTTAGTCACCCCTATCCCTGTCCCCAAACAACCAGGGACCACAAACGATTTCGGACCTGTCGCCCTGACCTCTGTGGTTATGAAGTCCAACACCTTGTGTTGTACCACCTTAAATCATTCACAGACCCACTCCTGGACCCCCTGCAGTTCGCCTACAGAGCCAACAGGTCTGTAGGTGATGCAGTAAACATGGCCCTTCTCTACATCCACCAGTACCAGAACTCCCCAGGATCCTGTTTGTTGAATTTCAGCTCTGCTTTTAACACCATCATCCTGGCCCTGCTGCAAGACAAGGTCTATCAGCTAAATGTGCCTGACTCCACCTGCAGGTGGATCACTGATGTCCTGACGGACAGGAAGCCACATGTTAAGATAGAAAAACATGTCTCTGATTCCAGGACCAACCTCTCATCCTGTGTGACTCCCCTGTCGCCACTGTGGACTCCTTCTGCTTCGTGGGAAGTGGGAGCTGAACATCACCTCCCTCACCAAAAAGGCCCAGCAGAGGATGTACTTCCTGCGGCAGCTGAAGAAGTTCAGCCTGGCAAAGACAATGATGGCGCTCTTCTACACTTCACTTCAGGACCTGTACACCTCCAGGACTCTGAGGCGAGCAGGAAAGATTGTAGCTGACCCTCCCACCCTGGACACAAACTGTTTCAGACTCTCCCCTCTGGCAGGAGGCTGCGGTCCATCAGGACCAAAACCTCTTGCCACAAAAACAGCTTCCCCATCTAAAGCTAGCCTCATCAGCAAGGCCCAGGTCCCCCACTGACACTCCCCCCCTTGCAAATAATACATACAGAATGTCTCTGCACATGTAAATACTATTTCATTTCATATCATGCACAAACCTGGCATATTGCACATATTTGTTGTTAAATGTTAGTCTTTGTTGTTGTATATTTTTATATTGTCAATATATATATTTTGTTGCAATACGTCTGCACCACACAAACCCAGAATGATGCACATGTTCTGCAAATAATTGTATTATTTTCTCTATTCTCTTTAATATCATTATAGAACTTGCATTGACTATTCCATATTTATATATTTCTACATTCATTTATGTCAACTGTATGTTCGTCTGCATGTAGCACCTTGTCACCAAAACAAATTCTTTGTATGTGTTAAACACTACTTAGCAGTAAAGCTCCTTCTGATTATCCACTGCCACCCCACAATTGCAGACTACAATTGCAGTTTACTGTAGTTTTAACTGTACACCTCATCATATGGTAAATACTCAAATATTGTCTTGTAATCACTGTAGGCTAGAGAAGTTGAGGTGGTGACTGTAGTACTGTTTAAATGCTGCATAAATTACACTGAAGTACTGCAAGGCAAGGCAAGTTTATTTGTATAGCACATTTCAACAACGAGGTAATTCAAAGTGCTTTACATAAAACATAAAAGCAACAGGGAAATATAAAGTGTGTAAAATGCAAAACAAAGAAAAAGCAAACAGGACAGTAAAAGTTACATTGCAGTGTAAGTTATCAATAAAAAGAAAAATCTTAAATATAAATAAAATCCATCCATCCATCGTCACCCGCTTATCCTGCGTACAGGGTCGCAGGGGGGCTGGAGCCAATCCCAGCTGACATTGGGCGAAAGGCCATCGCAGGGCCACACAGAGACAGACAACCACTCACACTCACATTCACACCTAAGGACAATTTGAGAAACACCAATTAACCTAGGCTGCATGTCTTTGGATGGTGGGAGGAAGCCACATTACACATTAATATTTTATACTATAAGCTTGAATGTGTTAATTTTTGCTGTAAAACTGAAATGTAGGCTATGTAAACTCCTAATTAATGAACCTGTTTGTCCAGTAGATGGCGAAAAAGTAACTACAATCTTATTCAGCCTGAACGTTAACAGCTGAAAAATAAGATTTGATTTTATTAGTCTAGGAATATCAACTTTAGTAATGAGTGGATTTTATAATAGTGATTAATTAATTAATGAGAACAAATCACAGATAAGCACTTTAATCATGGGATTAAAACAGTTGTGTTTTTTATTATTATTTGTTTTTCACAACAACAACAATAGTACTTTACCATACATTACCGTAAGAATAAGTACTGGTGCTAGTTATGCACCGGTATTCAACTTTATATATTTATAACTTTATTTATAATATCTATAAAAACAAATTAGACTAATAATAATAATAACATTTAAGTCAAATAAATACTAAAACGTTATTTCAATATATTATTACATTTTAATATTGCAAATACTGTAATAGAAATGTGTGTGTATGTGTAACTGTAGCTTTCTTTCTTGTAAATACAATTAGTTTTCCTTTATATTTTAGTGTTACTTTTGTATGCTTTGTTGTTTTTATTGAATATTTTATAGTTTAGTCTGTTCTAATTTAAAATATTTAAATTAATGTGGGGGGCTACATGTGCATTTCATTGTGCAATCCTGTCATGTCATGTAAGCTGAAACATGAAACGTAAAGCCTTTAACATTTTTTATGAATATAATTTCCGGATTCAGATCAATGACGTCAGTGGGCAATACCAACTGACAGTGCAGCCGCGGGGGAGTCACACTAGACAACACGGCATTTCAACACCTGCTGAAAACACAACCACAACTCAAACAGCCAGCGTCATCGCAGGAAGTATAGTACACGCTTGCTTTAATCTGCCACCTTTTAGACATTTTATGTTTCTGTAGACGTTTGACACCGAGCAGTTTGCCGCCACCCTGCCCGTGAGATCACCGCCGGGACATAGGCTATACGTTTTATTTGAATAATTTACAGTCGAGCGGATGAGCGCTTCCGCCTTGGCTGCAGCCGTCCTGTCACAGCGGGAGGATGAAAAACCTGAAATGTAGCACTTTATTTCAGAAACCAAGAAGACGGGCGACGATTATACAATGTATCTATGTTGTGGGCTTCATGGTGAGTAGCTAACTATGACTTGACTGTACTGGTTTCATCAGAGTGAACTGTCAAAGGTATGGTGTAAAAAAAAAAAAAAAGCAAATCTTTGTATGTTCCAACTAAACAAATATTTACAAAGGTATCTTTATGGTGTTTGCAGGTGATTCAAAGCAGGTCTTAAATTCTATTTAATATTAAGGTTGGATGGTTCAATAGCTTAATATTTTTCTGATTTTATTCTACCTTTTCTCAGAATTGTTTATGTCTTCAGCAGCAAAAGTTTAATAGCCTATAGTACCTTTAACCTAAATCTTACTCTTGCACTGACCCCTAAAACGCTAACCTGTCATACTTACTGTGCCTGCACAGAGATATTAAACCTTCAAGCACGGTTTGTAACATTTTATAAAACGTTTATAATTGTATAAATTAGGGATTTAATGTGTTATACAGTATAATTTAATATATGTAGGCTATAGTTTTAAAGATAAAGCCAGTATAAAAACAGCATCGAGGTTTACAGACACACATTAAACTGTTGGGGCAATTTGGAAATAGTTTTCTTCTTAAAGATAGCTCATATGTATCTGCAAGTACATTAAAAATACTTTCTGGCAACTCAAAATAAAAGCAGATTGTTATCTATACATACAAATACATGGCTAGGTATTTTGAAATATTTCTCCCTAAATTAATCAGGTGTGTGGCTACTAAATAAGGGATACGTTACAGAACTGCAGGTTGTTTTGACACATCTTGAATGTATTGAGGGTCGCCTCTTCTCCTCCTGTCAGTAAAATGTGTTGCAAAGAGGACTGGTGCTTAATTGAATTTAAGGACATGGTGAATCCCTGTGGTAGAAGTTATAGCGTAGTTAATATACAAACAAGTCTATGATATATTGTAAAGATGATAAGAATTCAAATACCCATGTTATTTTAAGAGCTGACCTCCTGCTTCAGAGGGGTAACTTTTTATGTCTGCCTGCATAACTAAAATAATCATCTAATTAAAGGTGACTAAAAGAATCCAGACAACTCTGGAAGCCCCTGGGGACAGTAATGCTTCTGAAAGTTAAGCAATTAGTGTAATGAGTAGTGTAAGAACACTGTATGAACTGCTGTGTGACTTCAATCAAGAGGTTGGCATGAGCTGCCCTGATCTCAGCAATGCAGATAAACAGGATGACGAGGGACGTCATTCTGCGGCTGCTGCAACTATGTATTCAATACTGAACACTGGCTTGACCTGATCTGTTTGACTTTTTTCTTCTTTCTTCTTTTGAGAGGTTTCTTTTATAATACTTCCTCTTGTCTCATTCCTGCTCCTCCTTCTTTCTCCTTCACTTTTCTGTCTAGGACTTGTTTGGGGTGAGCATGATCATCCCGCTACTGAGCCACCATGTGAAAGCTCTCGGAGCAAGTCCCACTGTGGCTGGTATTGTAGGTAAGTTGTGTCCACACACAGAGTCTGCCCTTAAAGTGCATGCATAATGAGGCAGCAAGCTGACAAGCTCTGAAAAGTCTTATAACCAAATGACTAATTTGGTCAACATCTGTCAAACATAACACAGACAGAGATGCTAAAAAGTCAAAATTCTTTTGTGTTGATGATCGGCATAATAACACATAATATTTTATAACAAAGCACCATACATTGTCATAATGTTTCCAAGAGTGAATATTAGTTCTGTAACAATATGTTCATGAATCAATTAGTAAATCAAGTATAGGAAATACAACCAAACACAGAAACTCTGCAAGTAGCGCAGAACAAATAGAACTTTCCTCTGTAACTGGTTGTGTTTTCCCCATTGGCATGTCCTTTTTTTAAGCTGCAGTATGTTGAACTCTTAGGGCCACCATAGTGTTGGACTGTTGGTTAGACCAAACAAGCAATTTGAGTATTTTAATTTGGGCTCTAGGAAATTGTATTTTGTCATTTTACAAAGTAAATGATTAATAAATTATTAGGAAAATGATGAAAATATAAATTGAGGAGAGAAAATAAAAATCTATTGCAGCCTTAAATATATAAATATATAATAAATGTGCAATGTCCAAGCTTGAGTTAGGTTTGATTTACTCTATCCGTGTGCATCTAATCAGCAATACTCTACATTTTTTCTGTGCTGTAATATTTTTTGTTGTATCATCTTAGCATGATCACATTCATCTCAGTGAATCTGAACACACACAGTGACTGCTTAGTGCTTTATATTACAAATATGGATTAAAACAAATTTGAAACTGTTGCAGGAGCTACATATGGGATCTTACAGCTCTTCTCAAGCACAATAGTTGTAAGTATTGACTTTGTTTCTCTCTGAAAAAACTCCTTCTCTCTCTCTAACCTCTATTCAGACTGTCCTGCTTGACAAGACATGCTCATAGTTAGCGGCCGAAATGGTCGCATTCCATGTCATCTCCGGTATTTCACGAAAACAATAAACACTGGCCTGTTTTAGGTTTGGTTGTGGTCACACAGTACACCCAGTCTCTGCACATTCACACACACAAGCTACTCCTAGTTAGCTGCAGACACATAAATGACTCTTTTTACACAGAAATACATTTTTTACCCTTTGACACCCCTTGACTGGACGCTGAGGTGATGTTTTATCAGTGAACACACCTATGGATGGTTTGATGAAAAGATCAAACCCTTGATTATTAAAACCATGTCTGTTAAGAGATCCTCTATCTTCAGTCCCGTACAATGAGCATGGCATCTAACACAAGAGTCTCAGCTTTCCACGTCTCTCTACTGTTGCCCACAGCTCCTGAAATTGGTTTAATTCTCAGGGGTCATGCGACAAATTAAACAGATAAGGAGTCAACTGTTGGTTCCTGTGTGCAGACTGGCTGAATCCTGAAAAACGTGGGGATACGAAAACAGCTAGGTCTCTGTGATAATCCCACCAGGCTACATCCAGAACACAGCAAACTCAATTGGTCCTAATTACATTATCATCAGATGGTGTGTGTGTGTGTGTGTGTGTGTGTGTGTGTGTGTGTGTGTGTGTGTGTGTGTGTGTGTGTGTGTGTGT
>JAPMOB010212893.1:0-49797 GCA_029875015.1 Lepomis gibbosus | reverse complement strand
ACGGTTCGTGCTCGGGCCCTAAAAATAATCCTAACAGTTTCAATAGGGTCCTCGCACGGTTCGTGCTCGGGCCCTAAATACTATCGTTCAGTAGAAACAGTAGAAACTCTCAGAGGGACGCAGGTACAAGACAAACTCCTCTCCAGCTCACCTGGCCTCTCCAGTCTGCGTCTCCATCTGGTTGACCCAGCTCTTATAGATGTCCACGGGGTCGGTCTTGATGTTTAGCGTTTTGTCATCCATGATCTCCTTGACAACCGGTGCCAAGATCTGCCGCAGTGCGTTCTGTCCCCGCGTACCTCGGTGGAAACTCACCACCATCTTGATGACTGTCGGGTTTCCTGTGACGATCTCCTTCATCTGGTCCACTTTTGACCTGCAGACAGTTGTTAAAGGCAAAATTTTACTGTGTTTTCATGATCCAGACTTCATCTGATTTAAAACTGTTGTCATAAATTACTGCTGACTGGGTTTCAGTGTTTGCGTCTTACTTGATCTCCTCCTGCAGGGCGGTTTTGAAGAGCTTGGACAGCAGGTACTCCTCTCTCTGGTTGGAGGCGTAGTTATACAGGGTGAAGATCACAGAGTCCATGAACTTTGTGGATTTATTCTGTGGCATCTGGAAGATCAGCTTGGCGAGATATGTGGGGTTGGTCTAAAATGAGGCAGAAATTTGGTAAATATTATTAGAGAGGTATCAGCTGGTTAAACATCCTCAGTCACCAGTGTCCTTAACTATAAGATTCTGATGTTCAGCACCAACATGACTTGTTTTAGTTAAAAGAGACCCTGATCAAAAACATACGGACAAAGCAATCAAAGAAGACATATGTATTTGGTGTTACCTGTAAGAGGTAAAAGAGATACTGGTAGGCTTCCAGTTTGTCCCTCTTCTCTTTGCTGAGGGCCTTCAGGCCTCCCCTCTGCTTGTTCATCATCATCATGTCTGACAGCTGGCCCTTGTTCTTCTTGGTCAGCTTCTTGCTGTGGGACACCACCTCCTGCAGCGTGATCTTATTTTTCACCAGCAGGCCGATCTTGATGTCCATCAGGTTCAGGTCGTTCTCCAGCTGCTGGTTAGAACGGATGTTGGTGACAACTTCCTCGCGGAGCCGCATCAGTTCCAGCTCCTCCTGGAAGTCCTGATCGCTGTGGTCCAGCAGGTGGACGAACTTTCTCACCACAGCCATTGGGGGATCGTCGGCGTTGACTGTGTGAGAAAGAACATTTTGAAACGAGGGGCGAGTCAAGTGACCCCCAAAACTGGAGACCAATTCATTAAAAAAAAAAAGGTGAGTTTGATCCTACTCACTCAGCGTCTTGTAGTCGTCTCTGGCTTTGTTGGCTCTAATAAAAGCTTGAATCTTCACCACATCTTTGATCTGCAGAGTAAAAAAGCAATCACTTTGCTGATCAATAGTCTTCATTATAAACCGTACCGCAGGAATCCACTGAGCCGGAGTGAAAATGACTTCACACATGTCAGAGTGCTAAATGAGCCATCTGCCCCCCTCAAACCCCACAGGACACGGAGTAAATGTCAGGGGAAATTTACCACAGTTATTTAAAGCTTTTATTAGATAACAGTGCAATTTGTTTACTTTAAACTCTATTTTTTGTGACAGAGAATTTACAATGGCTTGGTCTTGGTTCTCTTTTAAATTGTCCAAAACTCAATTTACAGGTAATTTCGTTTAACAAGTTTTTAGGCTATTAACACTCACATGATCTTGGAAGTACTTTAGACGGTCCTTATATTTCTTACGAGCTTGGTGCATCCGAACCATGGCTTGGATCTGAGAAAGATGGAAACAAATCCCTTAGTTTCAACTGTATTTATATACTAATAATAACATTCATATAACACACACTGCATCTAATTTTACCTTAACAGCCTCATCACTGTGGTCTTTCAGATACTGCTTACGGTCTTTGAACATCTTCCTCTGCTTGTGGCCTTTCCAGTGGGCCTGAATAAAAAAAGATTGATAATCAGTATACTAATCAGTCCTGATAGCAGACAGATGTCCGATGTATTTCAGGATGATGTGTAATGTTCTACCTCACCTGTATGCATGTAACAGCTGGGCCTTGGGATTTCAGGAAGTCCATCCGCTCCTTTAGGCCATTTCTTATCAAGTAGCCACGGCAACGAGCTTGCAGCTTGGCAATCAGAGTCTCATTGGCCAGCCACAGCTGCTCTCGATTGTAGGCTGTGGTTACTCCAGAAACCACAGACTGACAGAGAGAATAAAACCAGTTAAATGCCATGTTAAAAATCCACAGTCAAGCAGTGCTGCAGAGGGACAGTAACCTACTTGGATGTCCTCTTTGTTGAGCTGAGTGTTGTTTTGTGTGAAGCCCTCTGGCTCCACCCAGGTGCCCTCCTTGGTATTCAGATTATAGTAGTAGTTGTGTCCTCCCTTCACCCAGTGTTTCACCCATTCACTGCCATTATCACCTAGACAGACAGCATTATAGAATGCAAGTGAGAAAAATGGAGGAAGACCACAGGCCAATAATTAAGAAGATGCAACTTGTGTCACCCTTAAAAACAATGAAAACGAATGAAAAGATGCAGCATTTCTTAGAGTTTCTTTGACATTATCGCCAGGCACAGCTCCCCTTTCTAAAGACATCAACTACGAAGTTAGGAAAAATATATTCGTCGTTCCCCTTATTCATCCCTAAATTTTCTTCTCACCTTCAGCTTTTTTCTTGTCTTTGACCTTAACCAGGTCATCCTGGTAGGTTTGGGCACACTCAGAGGTGACACCGTACAGGCCTGTCCCAGGGTTACGCAGAGCAGCTAAGGTCAGAGCTGGGTCACCGTTGTCCACTGCCTCATTGACAGCCTGGATGGACTGCGAGACTGCGGACACAAGCACAAACATCAGCCTTTGCTGCTCTTCACACTGTCCTAACACCAGGAACATTGGTATAAAATGGGTCCAGTAAAATAAAAAGAGTGTGTGGTCTTACACAGTAAGGCCTCCTTTGTATCCTGATTAGCCTTCAGAATGGCATCCTGGATCTCATCCAGCCACACCACTGCAGAGGGGTCTTGGGTCTCCTGAAGGGACACAGGAAAATATGTTCAGAAACTGTCCACTAACTAATTATGGACTCTGCCAGTCTATGTTTTCTCCTCCAAATGCCAGAGCTGCATGCCAAAGATGCACTGTTTTAAAAAAAATGAATGCTATAAGTGAAAGACACAAATTGCTAATAACTAGTAGAATACAACTCCAAATGTCATTCTAACAAATCTATAAACGGAATAAAACTATAAAATTGCATTCCTTCTCAGGCCACACATGTCTGTTTGTGTGAAAATGTACTTACTCCTGCAGGTACACTTACTGTCAGCAGTGTTTGGTTTGGTTTATTAACAACATTCCAATATTTATAATAAAATAAAACATATCAGACTTTGTTAGGGATAGAACAACACTAATCTTTCTAAGGATGAAGACAGGCATGACTAAATAAGATATTTTAAGCCAAATATTCAGCATGAGCAGCATACAAGAAGGCTGAGAGGTAATTAGTAGCCTTTGTGTAATAAATATGGTGATTAAATAGCAAATACATTCTCAATCCTGGCATGCAGCTTTTGCCTCATGTTGACTGATTTTAATTCTCTTTTTTTTTAAATCATGAGAAGTGTGTTCTACAAAGTCTCCCTGGCAGTTCTTATGTAAACCACAGTCATTTGTCCTTTGTCCTATTGTCCTTTGTGTTTTTCTGCTAAGTTATAAAAATACACCACAAAGACAAACTTTATCGTTTAAAGAGTGTTAATCCCGCTGTTGCTTAAATGTTTGTACTGTTTCATCAAAGTGCACACATTACATATCCTATAGTTGCGCTGTATTCTGTTCTATTTTACATTTACATTTTCCTGCAGAGGGTGTTAATCTCTGTGATGGATTTTTACAAGCGTGATTGAGAAGCCTTTGCTGTTTGATTGCACTCGTGCTCCTGGAGTATACAGAAAAGTACATCACACCGGAAACAGACCTAAATATGCAAGAAATGTCACCAATAGATCTGTAAAGTGTTACAGGGTAAAACGTTTCCTTTATATAACTTGAATTCAAGAATATATTACAATCGACTGTAGTGACGCTTAACAGCATCCAGATGGCGCACTCTGTCTCTGTATGTATGTGGTGGCTACGTTCTAGCTGCTGCTGCTGCAACCCATTTGGTTTCGACCTCCTCTATCATGGGCGCCGCCCCTTCATGTTGAGCTACAGGGTAGCTGAGAGGAGGTGTGTGTGTGTGTGTGTGTGTGTGAGAAAGAGGTGGGCGGGTAAGACTGAAAGCTGATCTTGAAGATTTCTAATGCAAAGCAATGGGGGTTGGCAGCTATCTGCAACAGCATGCTCTGCTCCATCTTTATAGTAAACAAAACCTTACCTGGGCAAGTGCTGATTAAGTGTTTGTTTGTACTTGCTGCTGTAATTGGTATCTGTGGGCCATGAGTCACTGCAGCTGGTAGGAAGACGCTAGACAGGGTGTGGTGTCAAAATGGGTTGGGGACTAGAGTAGGACTTGGGGTACTTACAAGCACATCATGAAAATAGAGGAAGTGAAAACTGAGGGAGTTAATCTTACTAAACCTTTGCGCAACACCTCTTTTCCCCCCTTTTTTTCATATTTCCTTAGAAACCCAAAGGTTATTCGTGTGTGTGTGTGTGTGTGTGTGTGTGTGTGTGTGTGTGTGTGTGTGTGTATATATATACACACATACAGAAGAACACACAAGCATACTGAAAGATTTACAGTCCATCCCAGTTGTGATATTTGCAGTCACAAAGTGAAGTAATAACCATTTTACAAGGCATACTGTAATAGACTATATTCGGGTTGTTAGTAAGTAGAGTCTGGGTAGGACTTCCTGCTGTGTATCTAGGCACAGCCCTCATCCCACAGTCAAAGCAAACTTCTGCCTGACTGTCTTTCTGCCTGTTTTAATACTGCAGAGTTAATGAGGCGACACCAAGAAGCCAGTCACAAATTGAACCGCAGGTGACAGAAACCAGCTTTATTGTTCCTTCTTCTCTGAAGTCCTCTGACCTCAGATCATCTGTAAACACCTCTCCTGCAGTCTGACTACATGTTAGCCATGAGGGTCTTTCTCCTCAGTCAATCCCACCTCCTCTGAGTTGCAGACGTCTCTCTAATCCTTCAGTCTCAGCTAGGGAATATCTCGTTTGAACTGACCCTTTGAAATCCAATGCAAAGCTCAAACACCACTAACCACTTCCCCTGTTTTTAGCTCATCACCCCAAACAGCCACGTTAACCAATCAACAACCAGACGGTGGAGTGTATGCCTGCGGGTCTGGCTCATTTATTACAATGTTCAGCTTTCTGCCCATTTATGGAAGCAAATGACTAAGGCCCGGCTTGTTATTTCCTATGCCTGTGAAATCAGCAGGAAAATAGTTTGCTTTTTTTCCTCATATTTTTTTTTCTGGGTCCTGTTATGAAAGTGTGACAAGTTCCCACATGATGTATTGAAGGGTATGTTCAAAAGTAAGCGAGTTTACTTTTAAAATAGTGTGCGCAGTGGCCAAGTATTGTCTAACTTTGATAAGAGACTTCCTTTATCTGTATTTACACAGAACATAAACAGACTCAGTACTTGCATGAATACACTTGAGAATTCTTCTATTTATAGACTTTGTTCTCACACAATGGGACGCGAGCATTTAACTTGAGTGGTAAGAACTCCCAGTTTATGCTTATTAGGGATTTACCTCCTTTGCACCTTTGTGCGCAGTGGTAAAAACATACTGAGCGCCTGCAGTCTGAGTTCACCTGCAGCTCTATGCAAATGGGCTGCACAAACACACATTCAAGAACCAAATTTATCACCTCACCTCATTAAAGTAACGATAACACAGGCAAATGAGTATGAGAGAGCTGATGAACCGCATTTAAGAAAGACGGTGCTATTGTTCAACGTGTGTCCTTCTCTGGACTCACAGATGCACATCTGAACCCAAGGAGTGTTAAGAAAAACAGAAAAGACAGGTCAAGACTCAACAGAAAACTGCAGTGACAGAGTGAGCAAGGACACATACAACAGGAAGTGAGTGGGGGGAAAAGAGATGATCTCCCAATGACATCATCAGTCAGGTTGTGTCATGTGGCGCTCACTGCTCAGAAGTCTGAGTCACATGTGTCTAGCAACCACGATGGGTCTGGGATCCCACTGAGCTATACACATCACTATAATCCATCCATACAGGATTTGGGTATTTCAGTGACTTAACACATGACATTTTAAACTTTTGGGGCCTTCATGTGATGTCATGCACCCTGATGGCCATACCGGAGGCACAGCACTTGCAACTGTTGGCTGGATGCTTCTCAAAATGCACAAGTGGTCATGTATCAGATAACTGGTCTTTTCAAAACGGGAATGATAGAGTATGTGATTCATTTTGTGCAAGTGGAGCTGACTGGCTTTGTCATATGGATGAAATCACCATCATGATATTAGAAAATACTGTTTGATACCTTGCTGGACCCGAGGCAGGAGCAGAATTCTGAGCTTGAACAAATATCGAACCTCAAAAAGCTGCACATTTGAGGAGGAAATGGGCCTCTTTTAGCACTTACAATAATGACACCTTCAGTATCTACATTCATTAGAACAGCTAAAACCCACCAATATTTATCATATGTCTAGTCATACTGCGTATAGCCTTGACAATTTTTAACTGTATGAGCTGCAGTAAAAAGCCTGTTAAATGTCCAGATGTTAACTGTACCCGGGCGCTGTTTGCATGAAGTGTTTGCATACAGCTTGCTTGAATACAAGTTCCACACCCACAACAGTAGCCGGGGTAAACTTAATATTTATTCAAACCTCATACTTATCTATAGGCGATTACCTGAAGATGTATTTTCTCTACATCTCTCAACATCAGCTGTCAGAAAGATCCTTCCCAGATACCTGTGTCTGTTGTATGAGTGCCTTACATGAGCTTTCTCTCTGCGGGCCTCCAGCAGTTTATTATGGTAGTGCTGAGCCACAGACGGGTCCACATCTGTGAGCTTGGCTGAGGGGTTCTGCAACATGGACAGGGTCTTCATGGGATCCCCCTCATCCAGGGCCTCATTGATCAGTCCGATCGCAGCAATACCTGCAAATACATACAAAACCTCAGTTTATGATCACCATATAATATGAGAGGATGAGAAGGAAGATTTAAAAAAAGGGAGGGATGTTTGTAAAATCAGTCAAAACGTGGCATCGTCTGACAAAGATTAAAAATAACTCAAAGCTTTTAAATGTGTTGATATACTTCTGAACCTGTGGCCAACAAATTTCCTTTCCCAATGTGAAGAAATTATTTTGGCGGCCATGTAGCATTCTACATAAAACTGTATTGTACAGTTAAATGCTATACTTACCACTGATGGGAGTATTCACTATATAATATTCAAAATAATTTTTTTTTTTTTTAGATGTTTACTACCAAACGCTGGCCAGATCACTTGTTAGCACACACTCAAAGAGCCTATTATCTTATCTGGTAACCATTTGTGAACATTGTGACTTGATATAGATCTAATCTGGATTGAAACGATGTCTATCAAATAAATCTGTGTTTAGGAGTCAGCGTATGGCTGTTACTTTTCATTGATTTTTTTCTGGAGCTTGACATAGATTTAGTATTTGGGTGTCCGTGAGTGTCTCTTACGTTCATGCTCCTCGTGCACAGCCTGGTTGACTTGGTCGATGCAGGCTTGAATGTCGTTCCAGGTCAGATAGTCGCAGCCGTCCTCTCTGGCTGCTGCCTTCAAACGCATCAGTTCATCCATGTACCTGAGGAACACACAGGTAAGGTACTGCATCAACATCCTGCCTCGGCCCATCGAAGAAACACAGGAAAACCTCAGACATCACTGAGGCATTGTGTCTACTGGTGTGTGTGTGCTCACCTCTGTGCATATTCATCCTCCACGTTACTGAGTCCAGTGACAGCGCTGGACAGTTGTTTCCAGAGGGCAGCTCGATCTCCAACATCCAACGCCTCATTCATCAGCACCACCGATGACAGCATCTCCACGGCAACAAGCAGCTCAGGGTGGGACAGCGAGCCCTGCGGGACATCGACCACAAATTTACCTCATATGTCAAACTGCTAATGAAGACTACCAGAGGCAAACAATATATTGTTGGTGTCTGGATTTGTTGTTTTCTGTTGATCCTCTAATCAAATAATTGTCTCATCGTTTCAAATTTTGATGTAAATTTGAGAAAGTAAAATTTTGGTGCATTTATTATGTTATTAATTGGCAAATTAGGCAAGAAGGTGGTACATTTCTATGTCTTAAAGTCTAATAAGTTCAACATACTCTGAAATAAACTTTGTTATCAACAGAGAGGGCTAGATTGCCATAACACAAAATGAACTGGACAAAAGTAGTTTTCATTTTCAGGTCAACTGCTCCTGATATTTAATATCAATGATCACATATTTTTTGTCAAGAATGATGCGATGGTGCAGGTTCTCATTCTTTGAGTGTTTCTTCATGGTTACCTCCGGGCTTTGTTGCTGCAGGGTGGCTAGTTCTCTCTGGTAGAGGTCTGCAGCACTGGGGTAGACTTCAGGTAGCTGCGCATCAGGGTTCATCAGTTCTTCCACCGTCTTCTCTGGCACACCCGCTCTGATAGCAGCGTTGATGCGTTCCACTGCTTTCAACACTAAACACAGAGAAAATTAACGGTTAAGAGTGAATTAATAGAAGAGATACAGAAGCACACAAGGAGAAGACAATGATCAGGGTTTTTCCTGCATAGAGAATTAAGAGGTGGTCGCCTCGATCAAATTTGGTCCCGCCTGCTGCTTTCGACAAACCTGACAGGGTCTTCATAGTAAATACTTTTTAGTATCAAGATCTGCAGTTTGCAGATTTTTGTCATTTGTAACTGCAGTTGTGGCATTATGCTGTGATGTGGTGACACTGTATAATAAATCATCACAGTGAACAAGAAAGACGCTGGCAAAATTTCCAGAGGAATAAAAGAGCCATCTGATTGGCTGGATGTTGTTCCCGCACAGTGAAGATAATCACTGAAGAAATTAACTGCTTTTCCCTGCTGTTCAACGCTTCAAATTAGTAAGTAAGTTATTAAAAAATTACAGGCTGTCTTATAAAAGTGTGAGAGGGTATTACTACCAATTGTTATCAATTTTTGAATGCTTCAATAACAAGAGAGGATAAGAATATTTTACCAGCAGAATCAAATTGTTTTAAAAGATATTCAGTATGTCAGTGTTTGTGGTCATGTTCTCAGTCTCAAACAGTCCTCAACCATGTCATCTGACAAGCTACAGTAAGAACAAATATTGCTGTGACACAACAAAAATTGCAAATAAGCATTTAATATGCAGGAATTCACATCAGCTACACTGCAAGAGGAACTGAACCTTGAACTATAAATGAAAACATACACTAATGTTATATTTGATTTGAAAACTTGCTGTTTGTTAACTATGTAAATTAACACATTAGCTTTTATGTTGGGCACTTCTTTATTGTTAAAAATGCATTATTGTGATAATTGTCATTTTCTTCGACCATATCATTATTAAACCTCTTAAATAGGTTGCTTGTAAATCGTTTGCTTGAGCCAGCTGAAGGCACAGTGCACGTGTGTGCATGTGATCAGCACGGCCTCATTTTAAGCCAGAAAAACCCGGATGATCTCGAGAAATTGAGAGAAAATTTCAGATGTATTTGATATGCCCATACGCTTTAGGTAGCCTTCTGCCATCTGATTGGCCACATCCACACCGTTCTGCAACTCATCCTTAGTCAGGGCTTCTCCGGGAGATCCCTAATAAGGAAGAAATCAAGTTGAGCTCATAATGAGAAGGCAGAGAAGCAGACTTTTCACCTTTTTCTTGACATAAAAGCTTTGCACACAGATCCCTACCTGCTCTTTATTCTCTCGGTCAGCCAGCAGCTGTTTGAGGTACCAGTCTTTGTTCTGAGCCTGCAGGTTCTGAATGCCCACAGCTTTAAGGGCCTCATATAACTTATTCTCATCTCCACGCAGCAGTGCCTGTTCAGCTGCATTCAAGGCGTTGCTCACTGTAGGAAAAAGGTTGACATTTCACCACTTTACCATGGAAACCAAGACAAATGACCAAATCTGTGTGTGTGTTAATGTGACTTACCATTAACCTTGTTGACATTGCCCTGGATTTCAGCCTGAGTGAGAAGCTCATCATAGATGTCTCTCTCTGCGTCTGCATTCTCCATTTGCTGTTGAAGCAGAGCAATAAAAAATGTGGCCAACAGCAAGCAAAATACAACAGCATTACACATTAGTACTACTTACCATCATATCTCACCTCAAGGATACAAAAGTAAAACACATTTCTTTCCATAGGATATTTTTGTTCTCTGAATTTTGGCAATTTATTCGCTTTGCCTATTGGCAAAACCAACATTTTAGATTTTAAATCATAATGGATCACACATACTACATTTATCTAAAACTGCAACAAATTGCTGTCAAATCTATCAAGTCTATCAAATCTATCAGTCCATCTTCCACCTACCATTCTTGACTGTAGTGGTTGTTTTAGTTGTCTCTGTGGTTTGTGAGACCTCAGCACTTTGCTCTGTCTGATGCAAAATTTTTCTTCTGCTTCAGGCCGCATATTCAATTATTTTCTAATCAAAAAGCGGACAGTGGCTCGCATGAATCCCCTCATTTTTAATTATCTGGCCTCTCAAGCATAAAAAGACCCCAGGCAACCATTCTTGTTTGGCCATCTGAAGCCTGAGCACACCACTGACTGCACAATATCTAGGTGGAGTAGCGTAGAACTTCGTACCCGTTTGCGTGAGTTCGCCACCTTCTCTCCCTTGGCCTGGTACAGTGTGTCGTGGTACTGACGAGCACAGGTGGAATCCAGGTTGACCAGCATTGCGTTGGGGTTCTGCATAGCAGCTACCGTGCCCTCCGGTACGCCGTGATCGATCGCCTCATTGATGGCGATCACAGCAGCATGTACTGAGGATGGACGAGAATGGTGAAGAGCTTGCTTCATTTGAATTTTAAGGGTTATATCTGTATGTTTTGTCTGATTAGAATCTTATTGCACTCTATATTGTCTTACTGACATAGAACTTGATCTTAAAAGGTAGAGTTTGACATGAGTTTGCATGCTTTTTTTCTTTCTTGCCACAAGTTAGATAAAAAGATTGACACCACTCCAATATCTGTGTTAAAAATGAAGCCACAGCGAGAAGACTGTTAGCTTCCCTTAGCATAAAGCCTACAAGCAGGAGGAATTCTAATCTATAAATGAATGTAACGTCAAAGTCTATAGCCATTTGGGGAAAATCAGTGTTGTGTGTTGCACATAACATATCAACATAACGTTGATAAATGACAAATCAAAAAAAATGGCTGAATTACAATGACCTCCAAAGGGTTGAGGAGATTTGTATCTGTTTCATTATAAAAGCATGAATCAACGAAACTAAATCTGTGGCTAACAGATCCGCCCTCTCCCCGTGACATCTGAGCTCCTCTTACATGCAGCTTCATCCACCGAGAGCTCATTGGCCAGGATCCCACCTATCTTGCTGAAGGCGGGCATCTGGATTCCATACTTTTCCAGCTCACTCTTCATGTTGTTGATCTCTTCCTCTGAGAGAGAAGACATAACAGAAGGAACACATCAATGGGTTGAGGGGGGGGAGAAAGAGGGAAGCAGAAAGGGGCTGGGTTAGGGAAGTGAGAGACTGTGGAGACAGACTGTTCCTGGCTCATGTGTGATAATCAGATTTCTGACTCTGGCTCTGGAACATGGTGCTGAGCGGGAACTCAACTGACAGGAAAAGCTCTCACAATTACTAATGACTTAAACATTTCCGCAGCTCCTCACCACCGGGGCCTGCTAAAAAAAAAAAAAAAAAAAANAGCTCTGTGCGCCTCCTCTCAGTACTGTTTTTCAAATTCAACACATTTTAAACTTCATGTTAACTTTGGCAGCACGGTGACATTTGCAACGCTCTGGATTTAAGATGACATAATTGGGTTAACGGGGACACAATGAGGGAAACAGATGCACAGACTTGTGTTCAAGCTCACGCTCTTACCAGTGAAATCTACTTTCCCATACAGATCCTGGATCTGAGGGGCCAGGCCAAGCTTGAACAGGTACAGGCTGTAAAAGAGGACACAGAAACAATAAATAAAGAAGTGTGACAGAATGCCTCAGTAGCAGAGGTGGCAATACATTTTACATACATATTTTGGTCACAGAAATGACTTCAGTACAACATAAAAGACAGTGAGGGGAGTAAGGTGATGGGACAGGTCAGACCAAGCAAACATCAGTCACTTTAAGGCAAGGAAACAAATATTTAAACATTGTACCACGCTGCTGCTCTTGACTGTTAGCTGCACATTATTGTGAGGCAGATAGGGGAAAACAGACATATGTTATGGAAGCATTTGTAGTAATTTGTTCTCCTTCTGGTAAATAATGAGGTAAAACAACAACAACATGCGCTGCTATTCAGAGAGTAAAGTGATACTCAGATTCAAAAATGTTATATGTGTTGCTGTGATTATTGTTGGACAGGTAGCAAAGTTAACAAAGTTTGAACAAGAAGAGGAGGAAGAGGGTGGATAAGGCCAAGAAGAAAAAAGAGGAACTGAGCTCTAGTCTCCAGTCAGTCTTGATAGCAGATTTGATAGCATGCAAAAAGTACATCATGTCTTGACCTGAATCCCCTAAATTATGTAAAATATGTTTGGCTTGATATATATTTGCTTGTCATGAAATATTCTGTACTGGTTCTGCTCTACAGCTGATCTGTCTGGTTCTAGAGCCTGGCTAATGTCTGGAGAACCATCTGGCTAGTGTCGATGCTACACTAGGTAGCTTGATATTAACAGAGAGGTTAAATTCCTTGTTCGCTCTGCATCTGAAACATATCATCCTCTCGTCAGGCACTGTATTTTTTTTTTAACTATTTCAAACAACTCTTGTTGTGTTTTGGATGCTGCGTTTGTGTGCCTGCATGTCGTTTGTTTGATGATGTTTGTTTACTATTTGTTGCTGTTGAAGTTACTCACAGTAATCCTGAAACATAAACTAGACTCCATAAATATTTGCACGCTTGCCGTCACACAAAAAACATGCCACTTTATTGAGGCCAAATTTCAGCAAAGATACTAGAAGTACTCGTCGACTTGGCAATGCACGTCAATGAATTTGGGAGGGACTTCTGAGGGAGCACTAAAGGGAGGGGTGCATTTGTCTAGCAGTCAATCAACAATCTTTCTGCAGAATCATTTAATGTCCCTTTAAAACAGTCAATGAGCATGCATCTGTTGCAGTACTGTGGCTTCTGGGTGTTACGTGTTGGGACAGTCAATTCAAATCAGCTTTATTGTCATGAATGTATAACAACAGTATTGCCAAAATGCTAGATATACAGTGATGCAGCTGGATCATGGGCAACACTAACATCATGCTTCCGCTCTGCTGGTTGGCTTCCCCTGCATCCATTTTACCTGAAGTGGAATGCTCTAATAAAACAAACACTCCATACCTTGTACCACTGAATGCCTTTCTGCTGAAAAACTGCACTGTTCACCTCATAAAAATGTCACAGACTTCAGACATGCTCAGACCACAGACATGCATAGACCACAGGGAATACACAGCTTATCAAGAGAATCATTTGAGCAGCACTCAAAATCCACAAAATGTGGAATACATATGATTTCTATAAACACACATTTAAAATTAAATATCTGTTTGCTGACACCAACAAGGTGATTAAAGGGTTTTCAGTTTGTTATAACAATTCAGCAGAAGAATCTAACCAGTGATCTGATTGTGTTTAACTTCAGTGCTTCATTACTGAATTACATGCTGCAAGGCAAATCAGACAAACAGAGAGAACGTACCTGAGTGCATGTATACAGTAGATGCAGCGTGGCATGTTCTTTCTGTCATATATGTCTGTAGTTTCGGGGTAGAATATCTGAAACACAACCGGGGACAATGAGTTGATTAGAGCAGCACTTTCAGCAGGTCTGTGTTAGCATGCTAACATGTTACAGCATGTGTGCAAGAGTGATTCAGGATATTAGCTCAAATGGGGTTAGATAATACAAATGTGGACACGCCTTGACATTGTCTTTGTGGTGCAACTAAAATTGAAGCTTTGAAGGCAGCTACTTGTATTTTCTGTTGGAGCTGCCAACTGGTGATATTTTGGGCTGGTCCTTAATTTTTTTTCTCCATGCCAACATAACGACATGTATCAGAGTTTTGCCAGAATTTAAAGACTGGAAACTTCTCAGAAAAGCCCTTTTACCATAATAGGCTTCTGTTTACTCTTTTTTTTGGTGAGTAGTTATTTAAAGGAACGTAGACAAATCTACTGACCATTCTTCTTTCTAGTGAGCCACTGGCTTCATTTCATTTTACCACAATATGAAAATCAACTTGCACTGACTGGAAGGCTCGTTTGTTTATCAATCTCTCAGAACATTTTTTGTTGTCATGTATTGTCATGCATTGTTTTATAAAAATGGGAATCTAGTGAGATAGAAAGAAATTAAGTATTTTCGTTTCAGTGTAAAACTCCAATATATTAAAGCTTTTCTAATCAAAACAAATGATCGAATCCATTACCTTCTTTCACACTGTCCATGGCCACTGGCATATTTGTGCATTTTTCAGGTTAGATTTTTCAACAACATAGCTGATTCTTGATATCAAGCAAGTCTCTGCTTGTTTATTTTCATACTGTGCTGAAATTAATTGGCACATATTGATGCCTTGAATGTGGGAAATCAATCTAAAACCAAATGTCATGCTTTAAATAATATTCAGCGTTAATGTTACATGAACAATGTATAATGTTGCAGTTAATGGCCTAAATCATGCAAAACCGATATGGTCCTTCTTCAAAGCAGAGAGACATGTACCTCCTATATTTCATGTCTAGAAATCATTTACAAAAATATTTCTAATGACAACTCATCTCTAATAAAATTAAGTTTAACTCATTTCATACTATGACTCTGATTCCAGTTTTAGGTACATTTGAATATAAAATATAGCGTTGGTGTATGCACGTTCATGCTCACCTTTGGCAAACCCTTTTCGGTCATGGCGTTGAGCCACTGGATGACATTGTCTGTGTGTCTGAAATGGAGACCCGTCGCCTGTAAGAGAGAAACCAAACGTCAGGACACAACAAACTTAAAGACTCACATCCAGCCTCATTCCCATTAAGAGTAACAGCTTAAATGAACTTCAACCAGCAGCCAGGATACAACACAAACGCACGCTGAATGTTACACACTAGACTTACTTTGAAGAAAACCATGTCAGTAAAGACTCCGTGGAGGTTTGTAGAACTACAAATATCTCATATTTACTTCTCAGACAAAAATGATGGAGATCAACAAGTTATTCTTATAACAGCTCATTTATAGTATGTTGTATGAAATATTTAGAGCCTTTGATTGACACTTCCTGTTTTTACAAAAGCTACAAATGATGGCTCTGCTACGATAGCACTGCTAGGAGCATCTTAACCATTTTTGCCTTTTGTTACATCATGTATTTTTAATATTGTTGACTCTTGTTATATAAATTTTGATTTTATCGTGATTGGTTTGTATTTCAGGAAACCTGCTGTGACGGTTTTTGACCTGCAAATGGAAGTATCAAAAGATTTGGTTCGAGAGCAAGATATCTCAAAAAATACTTATGTGAATATTCATGGTTCCAAAAGGAGAATCTTTTCAACAACATGACCATCAGGTCATCAGTCAAACATTCATAGTTTACTCATGAACTAAAGCCCTGATTGCTTTATGACTTGCTATGGCTATTCATTGTCTTAAAGATTAGACTTACTTTATTAACTTTACTAACTCAGACTCCAAGCAGATGATGTTTTTAATCTTTCCAGTTTAATCTCCTTAACAACAAAGTTTTTTCAAATTACATGGATCATTTATACCTGGAAGTGGAATTGCGTGCAACTATACCATGGCTGGCATAAACACCATACTACAGAATAAAATCTCCGGAGGGCACGGAATAAAATCTCTTTCATGTTTCAATGACGTATACATAAAATGTTCACCTTGTAACGCGTCTGCTCGCGGTCGTAGATCTTCTTCAGGGAAACGGTGTTCGGGGCAAAGAAGTTGCCCAGTTTGGCCAGATAGACGCCGTTTCTCAGCCCCTCCTCCAGCTCTGTGGTGGGGGGCAGCTCCTCGTCCAGACAGGCCTCCATCCATCTGCAAGGACAGCACCGCAGATGGATGTCACATATCACAGTAAACACAAAGAGGAAACATACAATCATACTTAAATGTAGAGCCTGACCGATACAGGATTTTTAAGACCAATACCGATTTTGATATTTGAGGATTTTAAAATCTAAATTTTTATTTCTTTTTTTTTAGAAACACATAACATAAACATAGATGATCCCTAACATTTGTTATGTGTAGCTATGCGGCCTCTCCAAGATAACATGACATAATGCAGTTTAAAAATAAACTTATTTAACTGTTGTAAAAAGTACTACAAAAGTATAGCTGTCAGATGATTGCTGTGTTCTGTGGTATTCCAAACACGTCAGCAGTGACAACTATGCAATGACAACACTGACAACATGCCTGAAAGATCCATCTTGCGTCTCTCTGTTTCTTTTATAATTGTCATTTATCAGCCATTTTATTCACAACACCAATTAAGCTGCAAGTAGCTCATACGGGCGGAAAATATCGGCGCGCCCATTTATTGTTCACACTCTACCTAAATATACTGCTCAGTTTCCCTACAGGGATAATTACGGCTGTTGAAACATCTACCATTTCATTTTTTGTGAAGCCACAATACAATTAAGACAGTACTTCAAAGGTTGTACTGGCACGTAAAAAAGAGAAAGCAGAGCAATAAGCAATAACATAATAGCGACAAATAAATTAAAGATAAATGCACTGTAATTTTTTAAGATTAAAACATCACACAGCTACTCATGCACACAAGCGTAGTGTGTAGGCAGTGTGGCTGTACGAAACAGAAAATACTGTTTTGATTGCGTCATAATATAAGGTTGCATGTGGAGCAAGGAGTAAGCATGATCATCGGACACTGACCAAAAACTGTTGACCAGCTTAACAGTATCCTGTTAAAGAAGCGCTTCTTTTGATTAGGTCAGGTGATCATTATTTGGTGCATATTGGTAGACAGTGAGGGAAAATGTATGTTTGAAGAAAGAGATGATGTTTTAAATTGCAGCAGTCAAAATTGATTGTAAGTGGAGGAAAGAAGCACCTCTTCACTTTTACAGTATGAAGTTATAATATAACTTCTCAAATTCCTGTTGATTGACTGACTCCCTGATTCATCTAGAATTACAGTAACTGTTATAGTGAGCCCTAAGGGAGGATCATTTCTTACGTATTTGAATGAAAATGTTATTCTGTCAGTTCAACCACATCATAAAAAGGATACTAGTTAAGACCTAAATAGAACTAGATCTCATTTCCATAAATTAATCTGCACCAATAAAACTTCGATGACTGTGGCTGAAGATTCTGCAGCTCCAGGACCAGGACTTCACACACCTAACGTGGCCTGTGGTAACCTCTACTCCCGAACACCGAGTTCCCAGCATTATTCATGTGTGACATTTCATTTCTTCTAGGTCATATTATGGAGTCACATTCCTATTATGCACCCGTGTCAGCTCTTGGCCACAGAGGAGACATGCTGAGGTCTCATACTGGGACAGGCTCGGCAGACTGGATTCCACCTGATGTTATCACCATCTAGTAACTACGGACAAAGGCAATCCATTTTTGTTCCTAAAACTAAAACATTTATCAGAGCAGGAATTAAATCATCCTGGCATCTCCTTTCACTTTGAAAGATATTTCGCTCTGTTTAAAGTTCATTTAAGAGGAGAAGTTGTAACTTTTAACTATTATAATAGTTTTTATTCAATCTGCCTCACTTGTTTCCACTTCAGTAACTGATTCCCTAGAAAATAAGGGAGCGGGGGGGTGGGGGTGTCAGTATTATTAATCCCTATATGTTCACTCACTGTTGCACTGTTAAAGGACTGATTTCTTCTTCTTGATTTCTTCTTTATTCCACTTTCTTTACATCACATGTGAGCTTTTTCTAATCTAATTCCTATAACTTTTTAATCAAATGTTGGCCTGATGTTATGCTATGCCTGAATGAACTGTTAAATGTGGGGCATGCCTTGTTTTATTCAACATTAATAGGTTCATTTCATAAAGAAAATATTTCCTCCCCAGTCTTCTTCCCTGCTTTATTAAGGCCTTAGGATATCACCTCTGATTACAAAAAAAAAACTTGAGTTTAACATTGGCTGAGAGGAATTTCACAGCGTGAGGGCAAATAGAGTGAGATTTGAAAAAGTCAAACAGTCTCTCTCTTTTCTTCTGCAAAGAAAAGACTCCCACTATTCTGTAACTAAAGTCTTTGTGACACAGCGACAAGGTTAACTACATCCTGAGTAAGATTAAAAGATTCCTTTCCTCCTACAGACGACACCCCCACTTACACACACATACATTTGTATTAGTAGCTGTGAGGACCTTCACTGTATTCAATCTAATCCATAGTGATCTTAACACTAAAACCGGTCTTATTCCTGAGATACAGCCTAATTATAAAGGATTTTCCTAACTTTTAAATTATTGTTAAGACATTTGGTTCACACACAAAATATGAAAACACACCTTGCAGAGTACAGGCCAGCTAACCACCAGCTGAAACAACTTCCCTCCCAGGAAGTCATGACATGGGGTCTCCAGACAGGCCTGCTATTGAGGCCGAGGTGACCGGCCCATGGAGCAATGCCTGGGCCTGCCAGCCGGGAACAAGCCCCTCCTTTCACTCCACACTGCAGTAGTGAAAGGCTCCATAAAGACTGCAAACTAATGGCTCTTTTTATCAGGGCTACACACCCTTTCCAAGCTAGCACAAACACAGACACACCCTCCACTTAACCAGTAAGAACTGCAGCTATGAATGGGATTTTAGAATGTCGACAGCTGGATTCCAGCAGCAGCAGCAGAGGGCGGCCGAAAGAACTGTCGAGTTGTTTTTATTACATTAACAGGAATGGCTACAATCAAAACATAGCCACAAATATGAAAGTATTGTCTGGAATCTTCAGAATGACTCTAAACAAATAACACATCAGATGAGAGATGTGAAAGTGCAAGACCATCCTCTGGATCAAGCTCTCTGAAGGCTAATTCTACATTCACATCATACCATGATCACAAAAACCCAAGTGGAAAACTTTAAAACTTTCTGAAAACTACATATCTCCCACTTGACAAAAGAACTACAGGCAAAACATTGGCAAACATCCCCCAAAAATCTAAGCAGCTCCTATCCATTTTAAAAACAAGCTATGCTGTTTGTATTTGTTTTCACTCAACATCAAATATCTACAATGACAAATCTTTATTTTAATCCATTTATTTGGTGCGTCTACAAGGCAGGCAAAGGGTACCTGTCATGACATGATGCACAGCCATTTAGCCAGAAAATCAAGCCTACCATACACTACCAATCAATCAATCAGAATACTTTACTGATCCCTGAGGGGACATTCTTTCTTACAGATATTCGCAAGGCATAACAGGAATAGTAATTATAGTAGAAGTTGGTGAGTGGAGAATAATAATCAAATAATGATTAAATGATGCTAAATAATAAATGTGGATTTTTACAACATTAACAAAATTGTAATGATGATTTAGCAGGAATTAATAAATAGTATAATAATAATAATGAATGCTGGTAGTGATGAAATGGATGAGATTAAAAATCCTTTTCTCACCCAAGTAATGAAACAGAGAATATTGCACATTACAACACAGAATATTGCACCATATGTCAGTTATTGCACTAGAAGGTGCAGTTAGTGACTAAGTGTCCGAGTGTCTGACACTTTGAGGGAGGAGTTAAAGAGTTTGATGGCCTTAGGCATGATGACTTCCTGTGGCGCTCTGTGATGCATTTTGGGGNGCAGAAAGTACTCCTGTGTTTGATAAGCATGTCATGATGTGGGTGGAAGCCATTGTCCAAGATGACATGTAGCTTGGCCAACATCTTCCTCTCCGACACCACCAACAGAGCTATCATGCATATCACTAAGCTAGTCAGCAAAGACAATTACTCACAATATGAACTTAAATGTAATTTTAATTTGCAAACTTTGGTCCAAGAAAGTTCAGCATACTCATAACATTAAACAGGGTAAGAATTAGCATGACTAGCTACAACAACAAATCAAATGTAGCTTGCATACCTCCATGAGTGCAAGGCCATGTTAGTTAGTTAGTTAGTAGACACTGTAGTTTGCATAGCTCTAGTGTAACCATACGCTGCACATTGCACACATTATATAATTATACAGCTGTGGATAATTCTTGATAAGACTGCAGTCCAGCTAAGGAGCTCACAGTGGTGAAATCAGATATTTATAAATGTCCCCAAACGGTGCCAAAATGGCTGCAAAGCCAAACTATATAAAATGCAATATTAATTAGAATAAAATGAATTAAGACAATAAAAAGGGAACTGTATATTCTACTGAGTTTGATTGTATCTTTGGGATGTTAAGGAACTGATAAAACAAAGTAACACAACAATAATTGTTATAAGTAACAACAGCAAATTAAAGGTACAGTTCAATCTGGAAATTGGGTTAACAATCTTTTTTTTTTTTATTAAATAGTGAATGTTTCCAAGTTTTAACAATGGAAGATATTCCCATTCATCCCATTATGCCAATATGTTGTGAACGAGGCATGAGGCAGCTTTGATTCTTAATCTTGTCAGAAATCAATAAACAGCTTCACCGTGACCCGAGTGATCAAAAATGGGAGAAATCAGGTGGCTTTTGGTCAATTATACTGTGCAGCCATATTAAACAAAGACGTGAAATAAAATATGCTCGTGATAGGGAATTCAATAGCATAGCTTGTGTTAGCACGCTGCAGACTAAGTAACTAACATCCACCTACACATTTCTGTTACCTCCCATCTCTGAATCAATAATGCATCATGGTAAAAAAAATTCAAACTATTTAACAACAAAAATCAAACAGCATTACAATACAGGAAAGCATAACAATACACAGACAATCACTATCTCCTCCTTCCTGAGATCCTGTGTGGCTGGCAGGAAGCTGAAGTCTGTGCAGAGTTCAGAGGTCAGTCTCATAGGAAGAGTTCTGATACTGACTACTGTCTCTCCAGGAAGACACACAGACACCTCGCCGTTTCCGGTTTGCTGTCGAGGTACATCCTCTGTTTTCCTTCACAAATAAAATACACAACGCCTCGTCTGCAGCAGCTCCTCCTGCAGCATGGCTTTACTGGGACGATGGGAAAGATTTGTTGCTACAGGGGGTCCGTTAATATTGTTTATTCCATGTAGATGAAGAAACTTCAGACTTCAGTTACATACTTCCCCTTTCCCAGGGTTGACTCTGAGCCACAGGCACAACGCTTCCTCCGCAGTTAATGTTTAATAACAGCTAGGCAATATTAAGCTTACACTAACAGACCACAGGACTCATTATTGTCTCTTTCAGGGAGCAGCCTAACACGTTTCACTGGCTCATTGTTTAGAAAAGCTGGGTCATAGCTATTCAGGAAACATGACAATTAGTGTTTAATGTGCTGCTAGTTTATGTGTCTTAGATTATACCGTCCACCATCTTTGATTGTGAGAAAAAGACCTACAAAAAACATTTTAATTTAATCAGACTGAGTGTAGCATGGTTAAATATACAAGTATAAGTGTTCATGATATGTTGTCAAAATGAAGGTTAAATGTAACCTAGGTGTCCAAAAAACTTTCACTTTTAAACCAAATTTAGCTGGACTTTAGTCTAAATGTCTTTTGACCTGCGACTTAACAAAACCATGCTTACAGGGATGTAATGCTGAATGTGGAAAATGTCAAATCAGCATCTTAATCACATGACCTTAACCAAATTAAGTGCATAACCGCCGTTAGCATAACTAGAATTACACAATTCGATTCTCTTCAGAAGATGTATTTAGGCATCAACACACAGTTTGATGTCATTCTACTGTAATTTACCTCTCAGACATCACAGAAACCAGATGCAAGTTTTGTCTAAAAACAGTAAATTGTGGCATTAAAACAATGTTGCAGGTTATTGCATGTCCAGCTAGGACTAGCTGGGAAAAAATAATCATAGCTTATTGGGTAAATAAGGTTCGATAGAAACATATAAAATCTTAATTAGATTTTATTAACTACTAGCACGTAAGCTTTTTTTTTTAGTTTTAGTATGTTGTTGGCAAACTAAACTGTTGCTGTTTCACAATAAAAGCATTCCAAGATAAAGGGAGCTGCAGGAAATGTTGTGTTAAAGTCACTGGAAATGGACTGTTGTTCAGTTATAGGGCGGAAACTATTTGATTTGATAAATAGATTTGTTGACGGAAAATGTGAGGATTCGCTGCTTCTCCCTGCTGTAGTTCGATTGTCAATTGACAATTTCTGATGAAATGCTTTGGGAAACTGGTCCTGCAGTATATAAAGAACATCATCCCAGCTAGCTTGGACCCTCACCAGTTTGCTTTCTGAACCAACGGAGGATGTTACCTCCACTGCCACCCCTCACACACCTTGAGAAAAACAACACCTACATCAGAATGCTGTTTGTGGATTTCAGCTCAGCATTCAACACAATCGCCCCAATGAAACTGACAAGCAAACTAAACACTCTGCAAGTGGATATTGGACTTCACAAATCTCACAAACAGACGCCAAGCAATTCGAGTTGGCAGCCACACCTCCTCCACTCTAGTGCTCAACACCTTGAACCTTGAATGTCAGGTAAAGAGCCTGGTCTTAAGTTAAGGCAAGGGAAATCCCTGATGTGCTCAATAACAACCAGAAACACATGTAACATGTATAACAAGGTCGGAAAAAAAACTGTGCTAATTTTAGTCAACAATGCCCTGTTATGAATTGTCCCCGACATTGTAAATGTATTTGTGAAACCAAGTGTGTTTGAAAAAGAAAGAGAAGGAAGTGTATTTACAGAATAGCTGTAAAGACCAATCATGCGTGGGGAGCCTTATCTGGCAGCAGCACAATGTCAAGGCACAGATAATATTAAAATGCAAACCCTCCAACATGTCTTGTTTTCTGTTTTTTTTGCTTACCACCCACCTCAACCATTGTTATGATGAGCTGCAGTCTAATTAAAAACAGAATTTTAAGAAAAGTGTGTTCAACCAGGAAGACATTCTATAAACTTCTGGGTCTCAGCAAGCTAAAATTTGGTGCTACTTCACAAGGACAAAGCACAAAGGAAGGGATGGTAGAACACAAGGAGGAAAATGACCAGAGGGAACACAAAAAAAGATGAGCGAGAGCCAAGTTGTCCATTACATGCTTTGCTGCCACACTGGAATCTGTGCACCAACTGACCTCGTCCTCCCAGCTCTCGCCTCAAACAGCCTGATAGCAGCTGGTCTGACACGGAACCTGCTGTGTCACTGTGTGAAATCCAAGCTTAGTGTGTTGAAGTGGGGGAAATAAACAACCATGTTTCCTTTTTCAACAAGGTCTGGGGCTCTTACACTGCAACAAATTTCACAGGTCGGGACGTTGACCTCTGTGTATGTTTAGTGAAAGCTTGTGAGAATGCCCAACACATGAAGTCACGTCTGGTCCATATACTGATTGAAAGAGCAAAAAGTTTGAAGTCAGTGATTCCCACCCCAAGGGGCCGTAAGATTAATCTGGGGAGTTGTGAGCTAATTAGCAAGATAAGAAGACAGAATTAGGAAAAAAAATAACACAAACACTTTCCTCTAATCTTTGTGTTTTCTGATGAATTACAGGATAAACTTAACTCCTCGGGCTTGTGAAAGTATTCGTAAAATACAAGGGAGAAAGAAGTCACAGAGATGGTAGACATAGACATAGTAGACATTTCTGTATTTTATGGGTTCACAAGTGAAAATGTTTAATATCCACTAGTTTAAGTTCTAAAATTTGAGGCTTTGCTGGTCTGTTTTATATAACAGAAACTAAATACGTTGGACTATCGGTCTGCCGGGAGAAAAATTTGAGGATGTGATCTTTGCCTCTGGGAAACTTTAATGGGCACAACAATGGACTCTTTGACAAAATATAATTAGTTCACATTTTGTTTCAGTAAACATGGTGCAGAAATAAGTAAATTAAATGTCAGTGCTTACAAGAAAGCTGCATCTATCATAAAAGAAAGTCAAGACTGTGACCAGACTGTTGAAAGCATTCAAAAATTAAAAAGATGAGGTGAGACATTTATTTTCTAATAGTGACATTATACTAATGGTTAATGTAATATTCATGAAACAGGATAAAAAATGCTTTTAATTATTTAAAAATGCAACACATCATATTTTCAGTGTAACCCTTGCTCTAGTCTCCTTTATGTTCAGTTAAAGACACTCTCCTTTAATAAAGCACAGCACTATTAATGGTTGTGACTACTGCGGTGCTGGAAGCGTCTTTCTCGGAACAATTATCCTTCACATCTGACCTGCAGCGTTGGAGCCACAACTGTCCCCTGTTGAGTGCAAATACCAGCTGAGGGCTGACGTACAAAGTTGGAGAAAGGTTTCATCACTATACAGGATTCAAAGACCGTTCTTGTATCGATGGATGGCCCAACCAGAAGAGACATTTGTAGTCTCAGGTTTCACAGAGGGTTAGGTGAGAGGCCGTGGAGGAGGGGCAGAACCGGGACAGTTCCTGTAGGGCCTTTATGGAGCACTGATCCCTCTCTCTTTCATTCCCTTTTTATTCCAACAGTCTCAACTGTTGCCTGCCAGGCTGTGTGACTCAGGCTCATTTAAACAGGCAGTCCACAGGATCAGATACGATAAATCGTTCATGATATAATCCCTTTTAAAACCTGCTATCTGCTAACAGATATGATGCTGCTAACGTTAGAACCAACCTCAAGCAGGGTTTATTTACAACTTTAAAATACTTTTTCAACATGTCTTTTTTCATTTTTATATACTACATTTTTCCCTCTAAATACATTCAGGATGTTTTGAATGGCTGCTGTGACACATTCCCTGCATAGGAGCAAAGTTTCTGTAGGTTGTGCTTAAAATTATTATCAATTCAAATCTGCAGATTGTTTTTGCGATTAATTGTTTCACTGTTTGGTCTATAAAATGTCGGGCTTCTGTGCACATTAAGGACCAGAACAGAAGCTGAAACAGATGAATATTTGGCAATTTCAGCAGTTAATTTAACAATTAATTGAATAATTTGTCACAGATTAATTTTGTATCGACCGACCAGCAAGTGAAATGACTTATCAGTTCAGCTCTGTATAAAATAACATAAAAGACAAAGGTTTCCTTTGGACAAAACATAAAAAAATAGTTTACATCGGGCCAGTAGGTCATCAGGCTCAATCACCTAAGAACAGATCGTATCACTATAAAAAGGCTTCAACACATCACTCTTGTGCCATTGTTCTCCTCGTAGCAACACAATGTCTTGCCTGGCCTTACACAATCTTCATTGCAGCAGCAGCTACACACAAGAGTGTTTAGAAACAGTTTGAAAACAGGAAATTACAGTCAAATGGCCGGAGCTTTAGGAGGAACTGGGCTGGTCTTTCAGTAAAGGGTGATAGTGAGAAGAATGAACTTCTGAAAAGCTTTAAACTGATGACCCAAGACACTCATGTAGGGTGTTTTACAATGTAAAAACTACAACTAATATTTTGAAATGAGAATATTAATTTAGAGTTATACACCTTTAACTACTATCTGTGTCTAGCTTACTTCCCCCTGTCATTTGGCAATGCACAGAGTGAGTAATCCTTTTTTTTTAATGTATACATTTCACAGCATCTTTAGCACAAACTTCTGCTGCCGGTGCACCAAAAACAAGTGACAGGAATTATTTCTTGGAGTCGTTTTATTATGGTGGGTGTCAGATGACATACAGGAAGAAAGAGTGCAATCTAATGCAGAACTGATATGAAAACATTTGACTCTGCATGATGGATTAAAGATAAAAAAAGGATTATATTTTTGTTTACTGTGATGGATTATTGCACTCATTTTATACAAACAGCTTCTGGAGAGGGAAGATTTTAAAAGTTGCTGCACAATCTAGCCTGCTCCCACACCTGAAAAAAAAGTAGTGAAATGAGTAGTGACAAAGTGTGTTGAAACTTTGGTTATCATGTCACAACTTAACAGATGATGATAAGCCTGCACACTTCAGCTTTTCAGTGTCTCCGACTGGCAGAACTGGCAGACATCGCTGCAAGTTGAAGTTTTATAACTGTAATCAGCATGTCACGGTCACACTACAAAAGGTTGGTAAACTGTATTAGTTGAAGGATGTACAATAGTCTCTAATATGCACAACTTACAAGCACACACAAACATTAAAATCCTGCGTTCCTGCAAGTGTTTTTCCCAGGAAAGGGGAGTAGAGTTTGGGATCTCAATTCCCAGTGTTCAGCCCCATTGCTTGTTACTTTATAATGGCAGAAACACATTTCATTTAATGTCTGATCTTAAAGGCAAGTATTTCAATGCACGCGCATGCACACACGCACAAAGAGTCAAAAAACTAAAATGAAGCAACATGTTACCAACATGTTACCTTACTGTGCCAATTCAACAGCAACAATCTCTTCTCAAGGTGACTTCAGCTGTTTGTCATTCAGTACATTTTTATTTGTCTGAGGCAACATATCTTTGCTGTCAGACCTGGCTGTAACACAAACACATACACTGTTAGTATGACTTAACCAGAAAGGATTCCATGTTACATCAGTGCAATAAAAAAGGCAGCAAGCACAGAGCCAATTAAACCTGTCAGTGACAGTGGGGAGGAAACCTGCAAACCACAGGTAAACTTTGCAGTCTCTAGGCAACATTCACTACACTACACACTCATTACTTTATGACTGTACTACTTTTATAAAAACCCAATATGGTCATGTACACGACATTCAGGTCATAGTCAGCAAAATCAAATTAAGATGCAGGGTAATCCCTTTATAGGAGAGTATATTAGACATGCACACACCAAGGCCCCTTAAAAAGACTCCCGTCTGTGCACAAAAAAGAAAATGACATACTCCAAATAAAATGGTTAAGGTACTTTGGTTGCACAATTTATTGAAATATGATCAAGATAGAAATCTAAAAACAGCATTTTAATCATGTGCTGCAGTGCTGCAAGGAGCACAGGCCTACAAATCTTGTTCTCAAGAGCTATATGAAACTTTAGTTACTGCAGTAATCACTGTTTAAATCAAACTAATCTACTGTATATGAAGCTGCTGCTAACTGATCAGTGAACAGTTCTCATGTTGTGATGAGTCACACTGATGGCACATTCTTATCATAGTTATCATATTGGAGATGATTGTCGTGCAGATAAAACAACTTTCAGATTCTAAAACTGGACTGAGTTTGTGAGTATTAGATGCATTTAGTCTTAATGTGTTTTAAAGATTTTTCATTAAATGCAAAATTAGCAAGATATTTTAAATGTGAACTAGTTTGAACCTCGACACATTTTCATTATTTATTTATTTATTGTCATTTAGCTGACACTTTTATCCAAAGTGACTGACAATAGCTGTATATGTCAGAGGTCACCCGTCTCTGGAGCAACTAGGGGTTAAGTGTCTTGGGTTAAGTGTCTTAAGTGTCTTGTCTAGTGTCTTGCTCAGGGACACATTGGTGGATGTGTCACGGTAGGGAGTTGAAACCGGGTCTCACACCAAAGGCAAGGCATGTGTCTTATCCACTGCTCCATCACCACCCACCCATTTTCAACCGCAAATTACCAAAATAATTTATTCAAATTCAAATCAGCCTTATTGGCATAAATGTATAACAACAATATTGCCAAAGCTACATAAAAATTACATAACAATTTATTACTGGGTCAGACTAAGTCTTATCTGTTTGTTTTCATCCTCAGTTACTGGCACCAGCATTTTGTCCGGTCAGGTTACGGCTAGAAAAATATATTTAAAAATGGAATATAACATACAGCACTTTATCATCTACTAAGTAAATTCAAGTCTTGTGAATGATGAATGATCAGACTACGATGAATAAAATGTAATAGTATTAACCCATTGACTCTTTTCTGCACTCCTGTTTTTCAAGATAAAATGTCTCGGTCTGCATTGGCACACATATATTTTTCTCGCAACACCAAATTAAAATTCAGGCTCTGCTCTTTCTTTACCCACTGCCAAGGCTCAACTCAGAGCTCATGGTTAAGATCAGAGTTTGTTAAACCTGCTGTCTGAAACTAGACCAAGGTGTAAGAATACACATCTGTTTGTAAAGATCCCAACAAATGTCACATCATCACGATTTTAATAGTTTGTTTAGTGAAAATGAAAATTGTGATGTAAAATTGATCGTTACCACAAATCTTGATCTTATTATGTCATAATAATCGTAATATGATTTTTTTTTAACTTTATTGTACAGTCTTACTTTTGATTATAGCTGGGGTTTTCCTGCATAGATGTCGCTTTGAATCTGGCCTCC
Organism: Lepomis gibbosus; assembly: GCA_029875015.1. NCBI lineage: Eukaryota > Metazoa > Chordata > Actinopteri > Centrarchiformes > Centrarchidae > Lepomis > Lepomis gibbosus. Next base: position 21,098 of record JAPMOB010212893.1, on the reverse strand, counting down.
AGCTCTCGACAAAACTTCACGGTAAACACAATTTTCTAGCAAACATTGCACTTTGTGGATTTCTGTCATTTGAAACTACAACTGCAGCATTATGCTAATGCGGTGGTGCTGTATCATAATCAGGACAGTGCGCCAGGAAAGATGCTGCCAAAACTTCCAGAGAGAAAGAAGGGTAAAAAAAAAAAAAGAGCCATCTGATGGCTGGGCGCTGCAGTGTTTCTGCTTGTAACGTCTTTGCCACACAGCAAAATGAAAAAAACAAAACTTATTTTCCCTGCTGTTAGATGTTTTAATAGCTTTAGTTTTTAGCTTTATCACCAGCAGGCGTTTGAGAATGCAGTTCCAAATGGCAGTCTGCGTTTTTTAACGCTGCACAATGTGCCTCTACATGTGTAGCGAAGGCATGACCCACCTTACTTTGTCTCTGATTGGCTAATTCTCATTGCCTTCATTCGTTGGGTTGGGGAGAATATCAGGGTGAGCCAATCAGAGGCAGAGCAGGGTGGGTTTTGCTTATGTTAAATTTGATTTGAATTTAAAAAGCTTGCTGTTTGCTGAAGGTGTGAATGAGCTTTTATGTTGTCTTTGATTCAGTGTTTAATAGGGAACCTTTATTTGTTGCAATAAACCACCTCCGCCTCAATTTGAGCCAGGAAAAACCCCGTCATAATCCTCTACAGTCATAATCCTCGGCTCCGATGAAAGGTTGTTGTCAAAGGGACACGGAGATCTTGTGTGTTGTTTTACACAGATAGAGTTGTAAGGCACTGTGCTTTAAAACAGTGTATAGTTGCCATGGTTGAGTGGGAATTCAACTGGATGTCACCCGAAATAACGTAACACACTAGCCTCTAGGCTTGCATTTACTTGTTAAGGGGTTAATCAAACTATAACTCTGTTAGAGTATTTTTTCACTACTTTTAGACACCCATACTTATGCAGACTCAATCTATCTTCATGTTCATATGGTGGAACTAAAGTCAAAGTCCAGCATCTCCGGAAAACCAGCACACAGTTTTGATACTGAAGCTTCAACATGACAGAATGATCAGGTTTGAGGTTGGCTACTAATAGGAAAATTACACTGTAAAAGGAGAGTTTCCAGTCATTCATCAGTCTGCGGTAAAAATTTGAATACAACATAAATGACTTTATTTAGAAAAAAGGTCATCAGTGCAAAAATAGTCACCTGTTCTTTTTGTTACTGTAGAGAGTAATGGAAAGTAGTTCCACCTACCAGCACCTCTAAAGTTCAGTAATTAACATCTAGTTTGTTTAACCAATACTAAAACGGAAGTCTAAAAGCGACCCTGTTTTTATTGTACAGACATGAGCGGAACAAATCTTTTCATTTAACTCTGAGCAAGAAGGTGAATAATAACTATTGCTGTAACAGAAGAGGAAAAACAAGACCTTATTACTTTAAGACTGAAAACAGGTTGTTGAAACACAAGGACTCAAAAGTGAAATATATTGAAGTATGATGTTTCAAGTCATAAAAGCCTGGTAAAATAATTAATTTTATAACAGAACACTTGTGCTAACTCAACACATATTTCCAAGAAAGCATATTTTGGTAATTCGATTTAAGAAAGTAAAGTACTTTCAACACCATTCATTTTCAATAGTGCATTTTTTTCTCAAAACCTTAAACTTTCATGCAATTTCATGGTTGCAGAGAACCTTGTCATTTAAACAATTACACAAAACACTAATTAGACACCCGTCTAAGTCCAAAAGATCTGTGTGTGTGTGTGCTGTAAATAGACCTAAAAGTGAACCACTCACTGCTCGTCTCACCACAGTGACGGAGGCGATGAGTGCCACAGATGGGGACCATCAGTGGTGTAGTAAATGAACAGTATTTCGAAAGTTTAGGTAGCCAGAATGGGAGGGAAGATGATACGACACAGACTCTACTTATTATACAACACATCCTGCATGCTGGCACTTGTGCTGGAGTAAATCCTGTTGGTTTGCCATTCAGCTCTCCCACTAAAGCAGTCATTACAGTACCTTACATTGTTTAGCACTGTCTAAACAAGGTCTACTAAAGATTTACAGCTGTGAGTGGGGCAGAGACAGAGACAGAGGGAAAACACAACACACAAACACAAGTTCCACTGGAATTAGTTCCCTATAGTTTCACAATATTTTGATGTTTAAGTCCAGCTCTAAAAATCCAAATGGGTGCAGAGTTATTTACTACTGATACTGAGTTGATTGTAGTACTGTTTTGTTTTAGTTATTTTTTTACTGGTGTCAAGTAATTATTTTTAACGTATTTTATTTGTATTTGTTACTAGTGTACTTTAATTTACTTTATAAGTAAGTGTTTTTTTCCTGTTATCACAATTGTTAGAAAAACAGATTTTCAAAATAAAACACCTAGTACAGGCTCCCGATGTATATCGACATCACAGATAAAACAAAACAAACCAATTTAACTATGTAGTCTTCTTAACCATGGTAGAAGCACAAAAATCAAGGACAACTTAGCAAATCAACTAAATCTAAACAATTCAGCAAAATCAGGCAAGCAAAACGCTCTTATTCTGAAATGCTCCATACGGGAAATTTAGCCCTGCAGGGAACTGGGGGGAAACAATTTACAGAGCACTGTGATCAGTAGCAAAAGCACCTAAAATGACAAATAAACAAGTCAACAACGTGGGACACGCTAAACGCTTCGCTGCTGAAATGCTTCTGAAGTGCTTCCAGTGTAAATTGACGCAGGGCTATGGATGGGTCAAAACCTTGGAGTAACCATGCCGCACCCATGGCACAGCCATAACGCGGAGCACACACCAACTGTGTGAGTCCGGGGTTAAATTGGGCAATATATCTGTTACAATCCTCCAAAGCACAGAATGCAAATGCATTAAACAAGAAAAACATTTTCAAAGAAATAACTGCCTTCCGGTTTTCTGCATCTGGTCGGGGAGCTCACAGATATCTGATCATATATAAGAGATATACATGAAATACCAAACTAACTCCACTGTACGATCCTCCTCCAAAGACAAACCAAGCATTCCTCTTCCACTTTCACTCAGCTGTCACTGTGCTGTCAGATCCGTGTGATTATTCACCTATGAATTCAAAACCTTTCAGCTACGCCCAAAAATAACGTCATTCGCTGAAAACATCTGCTGAGTGAGTGATTTACAGCCAACTTCACTGCACACACTGTAGGGTGACAGGAAATGAGCAAGAGACAAATGTGGACGACATGTGACAGAGGTGTTGAAGCAGTCACGACATCCTGACTTAAAACGTTGTGTCATTTCATTTAGCAATAGCAGTGATAGCACAATACACAAAAGTATCGTTCTGAAAACACGTCCAACTGCATTATCCAGTAATCCAAAGAAGAATTAACAAATTCATCGATAAACAAAACAGTCAATAGTTGCAGCCCAAGAGCCAAGCATTGCAGGAAACATTTAGCACGCATCTACTATTTAAAAAACAAAAGAGGTGAACAGGTAACCATTCAAATAAGGTGTGATTATGAAGGTGTGCACAGAAGGTCACTTCAGCCTATCAGGGCGTTAGTCTTCATTTGTTGAGAACATGAAAATAAGAGTGATAACAAATAGTTTGCATCTCTTTTCCGAGACTGAGCCCAGTCCATAAAGTCCTAGTCCTAACAGTCTCGCACCTTGCTGTGCACCTGTCAGAGGCATTCCCATCATACCACTCTGCATCATCACAAACTCCATTCCTCCTCCCAGCGCTCCCCTGAAGGCTCAGGTGTTCCCCACAGTGTGAAGGTGCACCAGTTTAGGTGACAAGTACTGCAGCAGCAACACACGCAATTACTTAAAGGGGACCTATTTATAGTTTTATTGTGGGATTCCACTAGAATTGTGTTGCATGATTTCAAAATTCAAAAACAACTCTATTTATCTTATACTGGCTGTTTATGCAGCCCCACAGTTCATCCTCTGTCTAAAACATTTTAGCTCCTGTCTCTTTAAAGCCCCACCCACCCAGTTTATTTTAAAAATGTAGAATTAAAACGAATACGATCTCTGTCCACACCAGCGTTTTAGAGTTGATCTCTGTCTACAATAAAACGCACCTAGTGGCCGTACACGTACACTGAGCATACGCGCGCTAATGTAAACATGAAGCAGATGGATTCTGTAGTTACAGAAGATTTGGTGAGAGAATAAAAGCACTACAGACAAAGAATCAGACTAGATTTTTTTTGCATGGTACAATAAAAAGCTGGGACTGTTACTGAATGGAACACGGGACTCTGGCTGCGGAAAACAGACCGGGAATCGTCGCAAAGTAAACGGCAACATGCACAGTACATGTGTAGGCTTCTAAGTGTTTTTTGCATGGTACAGAATATTTTAATAAAAATACCAACTCAAAAACTGCCAGTAGCACCGTGACACAAGCGTGAGTGTCTGTGTCATCGTTTCTAAAGTCCTCCATTTTTGCCCATCTTCTCTAAAACATCCTCCGGAGTTTCAAAATGAAAAATTGGGTCAGCAGCGTTTCCAAACTTCTCCATTTAAGGTCCGATAAAAGGTGCAAATGAAGCAAAAGGTTTCCGTTTTAAAACGAAAATGTAGTGATGTGGATGGGGCCAATGTGAGACTATTCTGCGCAGAGCTCCTCTGTTAATTACCTCTTCCTCTGAATTACTTTATTCTGTCGCCAGATCTTCTGTAAGTACAGAGTGGACCATCTGCTTCATGTTTACACCGGCACACGGATGCCCAGTGTACGTGAACGGCCACTAGATGTGTGTTTTGATGTAGACGCAGATCAGCTCTGATATGCAGCTAAAACATTGGTGTGGACGGACATCGTATTCGTTTTAAAAATCTGTTTTTAAACTAAAAAGGAGTATTGTGGATGGGGCCTTAGTTTTAGCGCTGTGCCGGTGCTGGAGAAAGCACTGTTGAGCAGAGCCGTCAAATACTGAGATAGACTGAGAGGGTGGGTGTAGCTCCTTTGTGGGCGTGGCTTGCCTGAAGCAGATCATGAGTAGATGACCGTATAAGGACATCCCTGCCTGGCTGACGTCAGCTCGGCAGGAAAGTAGAAAAAAACAGAACGTAGTATTCAGAGCATCTGAAGCGAGAACTTTTTACTCACAGGGATTATTTTGGTATATGTTTACCTCATTTTTACTCATATTTGAAACGTTGACACAGTTTAGTATGAACATCCGACACTGTATCAATATGACAGAAAATCAGGAAAAGTTATATTGGTCCCTTTAACAATCCTGCCTTTAAGAGATCCTGAAAGTAGCCTGTTTCACTGTTCAAGATTTAATGCAGAATATTTCTGTTTTGGTGGATGCAATGAAACCTTTGACTAATCAAGCGTGATTCTCAACCTCCCTTCCAAACAAATTGTGGATCAATTGCAGGAGTTAGCAGCATTTACTCTGCAGGAAATCCATACACTGAGGGTATAATCAGGAACATAACTAATCAGTAGCATATTTTTGAAAAATAAGATACAGTGGCTCATCTTCTAATATAGACTACTACTTACCCTCTTACTAGCCAGAAAGAGCTAACTCGATAGCCATTAAATAACCCTGTTAAAACATAACTTCATAACACATTTACTTTCATTTAGCAAAGCAAAAATCACCACTGTGCTGGACACAGATGAAACATTGTGTGTCCCATCACAATAGGTTGCATAAAAGACCACATTTGGTCAATGATTGCATCTCTCTTTCTCTGAACAATTCCATCGTGGCATGCAAATTTCTTCGGGGAAACCCTGTCACTGACACTGGTGATGTGGCAGCTTAGAAAAGACAAGCCGACTCATGAGCACGAAGAACATGGGAGGAGAATAATTAAAAACCAGCTACTGGAGCTGTTCTTTCCATTTCCCATAGAAAATGTTTACTTTTTTAATGCTCTTATTTTGGTGATAACTCCTAATTTACACACACACAGTCCCAACAAAAAGTTCAGGGACATTCTCTGAAACTCGTTTAGGGAAATAAAGGAGAGCACAAAGTGTTGAAGTTACACTTGGAGAGGAAAATGGGCACAGACAAAACATAAATCATTCCAGGAATTTCCTGAACATCCCAGGTGGACGATGATAACAGAGCAGGTGAGTGAGGGATGCAAGGGAAACAAACGCACGCGCCGCAGACACACAACCGCTCAGCTTTTTTCTTTTTTTATCAGAGCGTACAACCTTGCCACAGCACGGACTCCTGCATTCACACCGGAACCTGTTGCTATGACAACTGTCGGTTTCTGTGGCAACAGCGGGAGATACTAAAATCAACAGGGACTGAGTCACTTCCTGTCTCGCACAATCCTTCCTCTTTTGAATCAGCGAGCCCAAAAGCAAGGTTGACTCCAGAGTCACTAGAAGCAATCATACACGGCTGTTAACAAGCTCAGACAGCCAGCACGTACATACATACAGATACACGTGTGTGCGTGCCTGCAATGATTAACATAACTCACCTACTTCCTCCTAAATAAAGTTTCACATAATAGCAGAAGTTAGTGAAGTTGGACTATGTGCTGAATATAAAGTTATATTCTACAATCATCTAAAACTATATCTGCTCTATGGTGCAAAATCTGGGTACATACATGACCACTGTCTTCATACATAATGAGATTTCTTTTAATGTGAATATTATATTGTCTTGTCCAGAGAAAACTCTCATCTCAAAAAATATTCTGGAAATAATCTGTTACTTTATTGTATGCAGCAGACCTGTTGGGCTTTTAAATGTTTCAAGGGTTATAGCTATAGAAGGACTTTTCCTAAATAAAAAAAAAATCAAAACTTGCAAGATGATTATCTAAATGTGGAACAGATCAAAGTATACCTAACAAGATGAATCTGACCGGACTTTCAATGGCAACTTTCAGTATTTGACAGTTTTTGATTCTCTGTGCTACAGTCGGTACCAAAAAACCACTGAGGTTTGACCACCAGGAGGTCAAAGAAGTGACCAAGAGGTCATAGAAGTGCACTGCACTGAACTGCAGAGTAAAAACAAGTCTGAAAGACTGAATCTCAGAATGTCAGATTGTGAGAGATTTCAGTTGCTATACCGCCGAGCACCAATCTGTGCTCATTTTTAACCAAATGTAAAATGTGTTTCCCTCACTGAGTGCTACTTTTGGAAAGCAACATGAGGCCGTAAATTGCTGTGGCACTGAAAACCAGCAAGTCAGTAAGTGGCCTGCTTCGACTGAATGTAATGTAAACCATGAATTTTATAATGACACTAACAGAGAACCTGTATTTAATGTGGATCACTCGCGTCATGGACGATACCCAAACTATTTAATAAGGTCAGTATCGGTGCCTCTACCAGTCTGGTGTACTGGATCAGCGAATCCCTGTCTAACACTGGCAAAAATGTTTATTTAAATCAAAAACTATCGGATCAAAGATTAAGCAAACAAGACAACTTTGACCGGAATTAAAGCTTCAACACTCCAGATATCAACAAGACCTATAACATGAATATAGACTGAGTGAAATGACATCAGACAATCAAACCATCCACTTCACTGAACAGGATATTAACAGCAAGTCTGAATGGGCTAAATCTGCAGATTACTTCACATTGGAAATAACAGTTGCATCCTTAATGACCGCTACATATTTCTTTCTACATAATATAATTCTCTGGAACTGAAAGGCTGAGCCCTACAGTGAGAGACATTTGTGACATGAATCAGAGCTGGAGTCACTGCAGGCTCTTCCTCTCTCTTTTTGCAGCTTGCAGAGGTTCAGCCCACTCACAGGTGAACTGTCTTCTAGCTCTTACCGTTTGGCTTCCTCCAGGTGACACAGGTACTCATAGGCCATGTTCTGCTGCCGCTGCTCATCCATCTCCTCCGCTGTAAGCCGCTCCACGCCATCCAGGACAGCTGGCACCCAAAACAAACAACAAAATTTCAATTTGCAATTTCAAACAGCAGCAAAAACAGGAATGGATTTAATGACCAAAGCAATGCCACCTTAACACTCTGAATCTCTTGCTGAATTTGCAAAAAGAGCAGAAAAAAAAAATCATTGAAGAAACTTGCATTATGTTTTGCATTTTGGATGATTTAACAACAGCTATTTAGTGACTTTTTCATGGTTGCATAACCAGGGAAAAGTTTCCATCCAGCTCCCAGGCCTCTCTGAAACGTCCATATACTGAGGTGTTTTACAAAGGAAACCAGCCTCATTTATGAGTCATCTGTGTAGAAAGTTAACACATGAGGTCAGTGTAGCCCAGGGCTGTTGGGATTCTATGATGTGGGCATGCCTTTGTCTGTAAATGGCACAGTTATTCATAGACTGAAAACAAAAAAACAATGCTGTGGAGCCTATGGGGTGATTCCTGTGAGGTTACACGGAGCAGAGCAGTGGTTCCGCCTATGTTCCCTAAAGAAGTTTTCTCCCAAATTATGGAGAGGGGGATGGGAGAGATGAGGGCGGGCAATACAAAGAGGCCCCATTTTAGCCTCCTGTCACATCTGAGGTGGGAGAGCTCAGCCTGTGTGGGATCAACAGGTAAATTCTGATTTCAATAAAGACCAGACTACATGCAGTGAAAACTGATAAATGTTTCCTTTGGAACCCGTTTCTAAGTTTGATTGACCAATGATATGTATTCAAAAATGTTATATTGGGATTTGTCAGGGAAGCAGATTGCTTCTTGTTTTCCATGTTTGATGGTTAAAGAATACGGTTTTATTTTGAAATCCAAATAATGAATGGATGATTCATTATTAGTTTCTTCTAACTTTGCTCCAAAAAGTGATTTAAAGTGAAATGGGCGGTGGTTATTGAGTGATTTCAAGTCTGCGAAGAACTCACACACACTCAAATTTAAAGTTTGAATAAACTCTCCTGTCTTTTCACATGTGGGATACATGTGTGTAATAACTAACGCAATGTGGGAAAGGTTGTGAAATTCTGAAAGCAGGCCGCTTTCCTCAACTCTGCCATACAATGTAAAAACGCGGAAGTCATATTTAGGCTGTAACCATGCTGTGAGAAATAAAACCCGATCCAGCAGTGAGCGCTTTTAACAAATACATGAGACTTTTCTGAAGTTTGGGGTCGTTTGCATGTGAAGAAGCGTTGCTATGATCCGGAGTAGCTTGTCCCTCTGTAGTGTGAGGGGAAGCCGCCTGCCTGGTATCTCAAGGTGAGCAGAAGAAAGTCTGAACTTACAGCCATATCTCGGCCGGAGCCCGTCTGCCTCGTCTGAAGTTGACATCCTCCACTCTTGAGAAACGCGACTCTGCGCTCCACGGTTCGCTTCAGTAAAAAGTTTACGCGCAGTTTGTTTCCCAAACTCTCCGCAGCCAAAAACACTCAACACAGATAGAAAACCGGTAAGGACCTTTCGGCCCTCTAGTTGCTCCTCTGCACAGTTTGACTTGAGACTTTTTCTTCTTCTTCAAACCCCTGATGTCACTGGGTGTGTTCCTAATCCTAAAGTATGCGTTTCAGGAAACGGAGCTCAGATGCCTCCAGGCGGCCAAACTGCCGGCACAGCGCCCCCTGTTGTCCGCTGCACGCACGAGACCGCGCATCCCAAACTGGGGACCTTTAGGCGACGTTAAGTGGGATCCTGAGAGTTCACGGGAAAATGGGAGATTGTCTATAAAAGTGTATAAAGGAGTTTTGGTTCTGTTCATATGGTGAATAATTTGTTCGCAGATAAAGTCAATATTTAAATCATTAAAAACGGTTATTGAATAAATATAAAATAGCCTGTTATGTAAATAAATACAATTTCATGGACATAAATAAAATTTTCTATCAGTTTTTGAAAGTAAAATTGATTATCTTTGGGTTTAAGCAATTTCAAGATTTAAAAAATAAATACAAATAAAATAAAAATGGATAACCCATTAGATAAGATAAAAACTGAAAACTTTTTTTGTTGTTGTCAAATTGAGGGACTCAGCATTTCCTGGTTAATATAGTAGCAACTGCCTTCAATGAAAAAATTTCCATTAAAAAATCAACAACCAATATCATTTCATGTAGACATTTATGCATCTACTTGTGATGTGACCCCCAAATGTTTGAGAAGTGCTGCCACTCCACCACTGAGTGGGCAGCCAGCTATATTTTTCCTTTTCTTTTAGAGTACTGAACAGTCAACTGACAACATTTACTTTTGTAGATGCTGAAATATTCTGTTTTTTCCCTAAGCATGGGTCCAGCTCCAAAAAACACTAAATCCTTCATTTGTTGGACTTATTTTTCAAACTCAACACCTGTAGTTTTTATAGTGAACTGTTCTGTTAAAAATTGTGTCTCCAAGCCGAGTAAAGCTCCTCAGAGCCACAGAAGACATTACACAAGTGTTTTCACATGATATGCTTGACATTAGGAAACAGACTTTTATTTGTAAAATCATTAGTTCTCCTTTGATAAATAGCCCTAATTGTTTCCGTAAAAACAGGTGTGACAAACAAGTTAGTCATGCATGTTGTTTGTACATTTAATTTACAGGATGAACAGTCCACTACATTTCTATACCTGGAACTGGAACAATTGAATTAAAGACAGCCATCATTAATAGTATTCATGCACCTGTAATTTTCCTGCTATGTCATGCCACCTGTCTTTTGTGAAACAGGCCTGTCATGATGCCAATAAAGCAAATTTGAATTGAGAGAGAGAGAGCGAGAGAGAGATGAGATGTAACGTAAATCGATACGTGTCGACGGTGTGAAACAGATAAGTTTATCTTTCCCTCAGTGGGGATAGATCTCTGTGGGACCAACAGCCTCATCAACAGCTTTATTAACAGTAGCCTATTAATTGTTCCCAGATGTAGAAAACACTGAATTCAGAGAGTCATAGGCCACTTCTCATTTGTGCTACAAAATAAAAATACTTAATTGAAGTATATCCAAAGGTACTTAAGTTCAGTATCTGATGATTTAAAACTCACCAAAGGCAAAAACACAGTCCAACAAAAATCTATTTCATTTTAGATGGAAGAACTGTATTCTTTGGTTTACCCTTGTAGACAATCCTTTGAAACCGTGAGACTAAACACAGCAGAGTCACCACTGCCCTGAAGCCGAACCGGACAGCATCAAAGACCTGAATCTATTTCCTTCGCCATTAAAGTGGAGCTGTAGGCGGCCATCGGTCTTTTGTGAGTGTGTATAGTCCTCTTACTTTAATTCATTTTTACCTGCAGTAGATTATTATGACCATGATCAGTGCACCCGATTGCATTTAGCATGTCGGCTACGTTTGGCGTGAGTTGATGAGGCTAAAGGTTTTTTTTGCATTAAGCCCACGCATAAATAATGATTACGGTAGGCTATATTTAGTGGGATTTGGGCGGATAATCAATGGATTTTCTGTTTTTTAGCCAAAACAACAGTTTAGTAGTTTTAGTTTTTATGACGAGTAAAAACTTTCTCTATAAAAGCCAATTTACAGCAGAATATCACGTGACCAGGGAGGTTCTGTGTTTGATGTGGACGCCCGGAGGCCAGGTGGTTCCTGAAGCGACTATTTTCTCATGTAGGTTTAATATTTCTGGACGTTTTTTTTGTCTTTTGGTAGCCTAAGTTTGGACTGCAACAAAGATGTAACTAGTTTCATCTAGACTGATTCATATGTTCTAACTGAGTATTGGTGGGTTTATCCACCAACCCTAACCCACCCCTAACATCCCTGCCCACATCCAAGACTCTCCTGCATGCTAATCCTGCAGTGGGCTTTCGGGCGGGGCGTGAGTCAGTATAAGAGAGGAGAATGTATGTGGAGGGGGGGATCTCCTGTGGACCTGCTGCGACCCTCTGCTCCTGCAGTCCTGATCTGCTTGCTCCTGTCGGGACCTCCGCCCTCCTCCTCCTCCTCCCCCACCGAGACCAGGACCATGGAGAGCTCCAGGATGCTCCGAGTACTGCTGCTTGTCGGCCTGCTGTCCGTCATGTGCCACGGCCAGGCGTCCCAAGAAGTCTCCGCAGAGGACTTTGGAGTGGACAAACCAGAGCCAGCCGCAGAGCGAGACCTGGTCAGTATAAGATGTTAGCAAGGAATGTCTGTAATCATTGGTCAAAGTAATTAAGAGCCTTAATGCTACATGGTCACGTTTCCCAAGTCTGCTGTGCATCATAGCAAGATTTGGGTGGAAAAAAGAAGAGGTTTTGAGTTTTTTCAAACTTTACATGTTGACATAAAAATGCATTTCCTTGTTTTCTTTTATTTGGATTTTATAAAATAAACTATTTTCTCATTTCTTTCCTAATAGAAATAAAGAGAAAAAACTTACAGAAAATATTTAATCTTACTTCAAATTAGATAAATTTTGTATTAGACAACAATGTAAGATATGTATAGCATTTGTACAGATGCATTATTATTTATAATGACAATGATTGTCAAAGGGAGGTCAGAGTTTATTCACTGTATTATCAGTTTCTTTCAAGTTCTACTGGAGACTTTTCCAAATATACCAAATATATCAGGCAGATATTTGGAAAAATGTGTATAAAATGATAAAATATAATGATAAAATATTTCCAAATTCTAAAAGTCACAGCACCATGATCTGGAAAAAACCCTATTGCTTTGACGAAGAGTTAATGCAAGTCAATACAGAATATATACCGTGGGGGAAAAAAGATTTTTTAACAGAAAGAACCCTCACTGAAAACTGAGTTTAAGACAGCTCTGATTGGACACATTCTCCTCAGGCCTGATGTTTCTTGTTTTTGTGAACCAATCTTTGCTGAGCAGATAGAAGCACTGGAATCTCTGCTGGGCAGGATGCATAATCGGATTTCCTCCACGGAGAAAAGAGGAAGCATTCCACTGGTAAGTTCACTTTAATCAATTTATTCATGCAATGCAGTTTTAAGCTTATTCCTGTAACATGGGGTGGAAGAAATACTCAGATCATTAACTTAATTAGCAACACCACAGTGTAGAAATACTCTATCTATTATCGAGATTTACTTAAGAAAAAGTGCAAATGTATTAGCATCAAGTACTCATTCTGCAGAACAGCCCATTTCAGAATAATGAATATTACATTATTGTATTACCATCCCTGATAGACTTATGCATCACTTTAATATTGCAGCTTGCAAAGGTGGAGCTCATTGTAGTTTAATATCATATTTTATTTGATAATACTTTTTATTAATAAGCTGTATTAACTGAATTTATCAAAAGTATTGGAGTAAAAAGTACAATATTTCCCTCTGAGATATAGTGGAGTGGAGTAAGAATATAAAATGGAAATACTCAAGTACCTCAGAGCTGTATTTAAGTACATAATTTGAGTAAATGTACTTAGTTACTTCCCACCACTGCCCTGTAATGAGTGAAGAGTGTAATTTAGTGATTAGTTTGACAATGCTCAGTCACTCCTGTGTATATTCTGTGCTCACATCACTGCACTGCTGTTTAATTAAAGCCGTTAGCAAACTATACCTGCCTGTAATTAAAAGATAACAAGAAAATGCCAACAAGAGTCTTTTACTCAGTGCAATTACAGACTCATCAAGATTGCTGCTCAACTCCAATTAGCCGAAAGAGGGAAGCAGAAAAGCTACAGAAACGTCTCAATTCTCCTGAATTAAGACAGAACCAGCTAATGAACTGGATTTAATTAATTCTCAGAAAAAATGCTGGAATGATTAACAGCTCACCCTCATTCTCTTGTGTCAAATAAATCAGAAGAATTAATGGAAGACAAATTCATCAAAGCAAAGTAATTAATGGAAAGTTAATTTGTTCCATACATTTCTATAAGTCTTCATACAAATTGATATATAACCTTCCCTTTTGGAATCTAAGTATCTGAATATATTTGAATGATCTCTCAATCTTCCTCCTCCCGTTAGTGTGGGATGGGTGACCGGTGTGCCATGAAGTTCGGGCCTCGCATCGGGAAGCTCTGTGACTGCGGCAGAGGAGCCAACTGCAACTCCTACCTGCTCAAGTGCATCTGAAGTGCATCTCTTTTCTTTTCCACAAACACACTCATCACTTCTGCAGGAGCAAACATCCTTTACAACCTCAGCAGCCACCCTGACTCTCATCGTACTGTCAGTCTCTAATGTCATCATGCATCATTATGCATTGTTGTTGTTTTGACAGCTGTTGCCTGAGGATAAGCATGGGTTTTGTATTGCTGACAGTCCTGGTTATATACTGTAGCATGTAAATGTTTCATGTTTAATGAACACATTCATCAACATAGCTTTTTGTTATTTATTTACCCAAAGTTTACTCATGGTTACGTAGGATTTCTTGGTCCATGTTGCTGTCATTTGTGTTCAATTTCAGGGATGATAGATGTTTTAATTTTAATACTTTGGAATTTTGCAGCTGTGTATTCACATAAATAAACCATTGTATCAACAACTTCTTGTCAGTCTTCCTTGGGGCGGAGGCTCTCAGTCATAAAGGGATCAAATCAAATAAAGAAAAAGAAAAAGAACAACAAAAACTCTTTAATACAAAGCAAATATCATTGCCAACGTGTTGTGTCAAACTATACGCAAACATCATGTAGCTGTTTGTAATTAAGATTTCTTCTTCACATTCACATTTTTTCACCTGTTAATGTTTCACCTGTGAAAATACATTTCACATTAAAACAAACAAATCACCTGTGATAATAGTATTTTTACATTGGAAATGAGACATGTCAACATGCACACTTTGACTTCATCCACTTTCACTTGTGACCTGTTATGCAAAGGTTGTTTGCAGATTTTTTTATTTGTACAGCACCCACAACAGGACATGAGGTGTACTCAGCTGGTAGGACAGCACTGTGCAAATGAGAACTTTTCAGACTGACAGGAGTTTGTCAGTGCTCCTGTACACGTCTGTCATACAGCAATAATCATGTTTCACACGAAGGCAGCTGGTTTGGTTTCAGATGACCTGACATACAGGAAATAGCTTACCACATAATCAGCACATGTTACGTTTTCATCGTCTCCATGAAACCAGAGGTTTCTTATTCTAATTTAGTTAAGCTTACAAAAATTCTGTCACTCTTCTAGATGAAATAATTAAGACAAATGTGAGAGATACACATTGACTAACCACTTTATTAGGTACGCATTGCTAGTACCAGGTTTGACCCCCTTTTGACTTCAGAACTGCCTTAATTTTTCGTGGCATACTTTTAACAAGGTGTTGGAAACATTCCTCAGAGACTTTGGTCCATATTAACGTGATAGCATCAGGCAGTTGCTGCAGATTTGTCAGCTGCACATGCGTGATGCGAATCTCCCGTTCCACTACATCCCAAAGGTGCTCTGTCGGATTGAGATCTTGTGACTGTGGAGACTGTTGGAGTACAGTGAACTCAGTGGCATGTTCAAGAAACCAGTTTGAGATGATTTGAGCTTTGTGACGGGGTGCATTATTCTGCTGGAAGTAAACCGCTGACACAAGGCAGGATGGATCCATGCTTTCATGTTGTTTACGCCAAACTCTGACCCTACAATGGTTTTCCAATCGTCTATTGTTCAGTTTTGGTGAGCCTGTGCGAACTTTAGCTTCAGTTTCCTGTTCTTAGCTGACCGGTGTGGCACCCGGTGTGGTCTTCTGCTGCTGTAGACCATCTGCTTCAAAGTTCGATGTGTTGTGCGTTCAAAGACAATATTCTGCATACCTTGGTTGTAACGAGTGGTTGTTTGAGTTACTGTTGCCTTTCTGTCATCTCAAACCAGTCTGCCCATTCTCCTCTGACTTCTGACATCAAATATGTATTTTCGTCCACAAGTGCCGCTCATTTTCTCTTTGTCCATTCTCTTTAAACCCTAGAGAAGGTTGTGAGTGAAAATCCCAGTAGATCAGCAGTCTCTGAAAAACTCGAACCAGGCCGTCTGGCACCAACAACCATGCCACGTTCAAAATCACTTAAATTCCCATTCTTCCCCTTTCTGATGCTCGGTTTCAACTTCAGCAAGTTGCCTTGACCACGTCTACATGCCTAAATGTATTGAGTTGCTGCCATGTGATCAATCAGTTGAACAGGTGTACCTAATAAAGATGAGTGTAAGCTGCATCAATAGGCGGCTATCAGCCCGGAAACAGAACCCTACTTTTCATTAATCTAATTTTGACACTTTTTAATGTGCAAGAACATTTAAAGATTAAAGCCATTACTGTCTCTACATTATCTTGTTTGCAGCAGCCTGGTTCCAGATCTCTGAACTGCAAATCTTAGATTTCCTTTCTGGGGATCAAAGAGTGAAATGAAATAAAAATGATTTTTTAGACTACTTTTGTGCAGCTTTACCCAGAATTCTTTGAGGCAGAATAAGACGTTTACTCAAAAGCAATTCAGTAATGATGAAACATCTGTAAGAGTAACAAAACAAGTAAATTATTGTGCGAGAGCTTTATTTAGAAATGTGTTTTAAAGTAGAGAAACATGCTTTAGAGTATAGAAAAAGTCCATCTGACTGACTCACAGCCCTGAAATACGGTGTTATCAGCATATGAAGCTGTTATGGTTAACATGTTAGCAAACAGTTACATAACTACACATCCAGCAGAAATAGAGCAACATTAACATTCGTTAACATTAACATTCATTTGGAGTTTCTGTCCACCTGATCAGCGTACGTCAGATATTCACTCTTATTTCTCTGTTGTTTTAGCTGCTACGGCATCGATAGATGTTCCACTAACTGGTTTGGTGCAAGGAATGTAGTGTACACTTGGTTCATCAGAGCTTTTTGCCTGCTGCTGCTGAAAGCAATGAGGTTGATTAGAGTGTTGGGACTGAATTAAACGGTGATTGTGCTGTAAAACCAAATCAATCAGCTAAAGAGGCTAAAAAGCCGCACACACCTGCATTAATGGTGACAATAATCAGTTGGTTTATTTCTGAAGTGGTCCCTTTAACATTGCATGTTGTTATTTGATTTTTGTTTGATATCACAGTAAATGTATTTTACGTTTGTTGTTTTTAGGTTTGATAAGATATTTATTTTAAAGAAGGTCAGAAATTAAAGCAAGCTAAAATGGAGTCTAGCTTACATCACATAACCACCTACAGTTCTTTTCAAATCCACGCTTTGAAATCTTTCCTAAGGCCAGAAAACTGCTGCTGCACCACATTGCTGTCATAGTAGGTATTTTGCTTTTGACAGTTGATGGAAAACAGAAGCTGGGCCATCACTGTTTGGGGTAGAATCAAGTGAAACATGCCTTTAAAGTCCAATGTAACACAGTATGAATTTGCCTTTTTAAAGGCAAAATATACAAACAAACAAAACCTCTAGCCAGCATGATAGCCAAACATTTCTGGTGGATTCTAATCCACAATGTTGCATGAAAAATGTTTTTTCAGGTAAGAAAACTGAGCTTGAATTATTGTAGAAACTCTTTTAGAAACTGACCTTTCTTTAAGTTTTACTTCTGCCTCTTTCAGAGTCTGTGCACCCCACTGCTGCACACATTTAACCACAGCTTGTAATAAATATAGCTCATTCAGTATTTTTTCCGTATTTTACCACAAACTGTGACAAATGAAAGCCTCCAGCTGTGACAAAAGCCATGCTCCAAAAAATAAAAAAAATAAATCCTAAAAAGCAGAGCATATCCGAAGCATGCGGCCTGCAGCACGCAGATACGTGCTTTTCATCTGTCCCAGGAGTCTTAATCCGCAGAACCATAAAAGACTGAAGAGCTCATTTAAAGGTCCTTTGGCTCCTTTTGGCACTTGGGGAAAAGACGGGAGACAAACAGCAGTGTAATGTTTCCCTCGTTCAGTGCCTAAAGCTATTTAGCCTGTAATAAAAACAAGTCAATAGTGAATGAAAAGTGTCTTCATTCTTAAATTCTGCTTAGCTCAAGCTTTTTTTTTTGTTTTTGCCTGCTGAAGAAAATAAGTGTGGGTTAGGGTTGTGGTATCATATTAAATAAGTCATTATGTTTCATGCACTGATGAGCACATTCTCACAGGACCAGATCTTTTTAATTCCACAGGTTCTTCTTTCTTGTCAGTACCTTGCACCTACATTACCCACAATGCAACTTGACAGCCAAGATTCTGGTGCGTTATGCTGGTAGCCTCTAGCCGCTAGCCTACAGCAGAGATGATCAGCAGGCTACAGAGGTCTGATAAGTTAATTTCTTTCTTACGCCAACAGATATGTTTCATTTTCAAACTTGTTGTCTCCAGTCGCAACTGTAGTACTGTACATCTTTTTTCACATATGCAGTAGTGCTCCCCGACACCTGTAAACACAGGTACATGTGTAAAATTGCAGAGTTCACCTTAAACACAACACCTAACTTACAGTAACCTACAATGTTTGTAACTTTTATTACGTCTTTCCTTTCATTAAAATATGTTTGTTTTAAGTGACAATTATAGGATAATGCTAAATGCTTTGCTGTGTAACAGCAGCACAAGTAGTTACTAAGTCAGGAAAACTGACAAACTGTTTCATCATTTCTATCTGACATTTTCACATAAATCTTTTCTTTTTCTTCTGCTTTTTCAACACTACTGTCTGCTCAGCTGTGTTTTTTTATTGCTGCTGTCCCCATAAGTCCAGTGATGTCTTCATCTACAGTGTTTTAGTTAAAGTCTTTTGACTCCACATGCAGGGTTCACCTGCCTTTATTGGTGCCAGCCTGCTGAAAGCAACAATGAGCTCCTGTGTTTGCACAAACAGCCGTCACAGAGGGCACAGAGCTCTGTTTAGTCAGCTGAGACAGGCCATTGTTTCCCGGATACACCCAGGTAATGTGATCCAGCAGTGCGGATAATGTACCAAACTAGATGCCAGATGGGATTGAAAGATAGAGAACTAGGAACCCACGTGAAGGATATAAACAAGTAAAGTTCAACATTGTCCCCCGCATATCATGTAGGCAGTCTTTAGACCAGCAGATCATCATAATTCAAGTGAACAATATGTATCTTAGATATCACATTTTCATCCTTTCACTTAATAACGTTCACTTAATACCTGTGGATGTTATGTCACTCTTGAATGCTGCACGTTTTTTATATAACACTGACTGAGAAAATTGCATTTTACTGATTTCTCTTTTGCATTCATGTTCCAATTGTGTTCTGTTGTTTATTTGTTGATTGTGACACCATAATACCAGGCCAACCCATAAACACTACCTATTAGCATAAATCAGACGAGGTGCTTTGCCTGCATGATATGTTCAAAGATAATATTCCATTTTCTATTTCTCATAACACAACTTCTGAGCAAGGACTACATTTGAGTAGATCAGAAGAATCAGCATAAACAAACCTTTTACAAGGATCATAAATCCTACTGATTCTAAACAAATACCACTATTTTTTCAGAAAAATCCATCCAAACATGTCTCTACAAGAATCACCCACTAATTTGTAGTTTACAAAACTAACCTTGGTCGACCTTGATGATGGATATTGATCATTGGAGATTTCCTTTGTTGCCATTCCGGACACACAGCACATTTTTATGTTCCTCTAGAGATATAGAGCGGTGTGGAGCAATTACTGGTACAGACCTTACATTGCTTGCTCTGCTCTTTAATGTGAGGACCAGCAGAGACAGACAGGAAGATAGAGAGTCGTTTAGTTACCACCCAGAGGTAAAGTTTGGAGCGTCAGCCGTTAACCTTTGACCTTTTGATGAAATGGAGCAGTATACCTGATGCTCTGTCTGACTGTATTACTACACACACACAATTATTGATTAGAGACGTATTAAATCACAAGAATGAGGTGCGCTGTCATGTTAACAGCATGATAAAGCCCTCTTAACTGATGATGAGGGATAAACAGTGAGCCAATGATGTTCCAAAATTGGTTAAAGAAAGAGCATCTCCCCATTTGACTCTTTCAGATATTAAATATAAATATGGTAATTGTATTTAATATAATTGAGCTAACAAGAATAAATCTATTTTACAACAACCCGACAGTATGTTAGTCTGGAAGAAGATTTGTTCAATGTGCCATCTCACTGATATTGAGATTTAACACAGCTTTAGTTGATTTTTTTTCCCACTTGGGGGCAGCTGAACAAGCGTTGTACAAAACACTGACATACTGTCACCTTATAAGGTCGATATGGGAAACACGTTAACAAACTGTTGCCTATTTACACATCCAGCAGTATACACGGAGCAGCATTACCAGTCATTTGAAGTCATGACCACCTGATCAATGTAAGTTCAATATTCACTCTCCTTTAAGCTCTCACCAACTCCTGAGGGATTTATCTGGTTCTTTTGCTGCTGACTGCTCCACTATGTTCACCGACCGGTCATAAACTTTGGCTGTCTCCTGTTTGGCGCTGGGCAGGTAGTGTACAGTGGGTTTATCAGAGCTGCAGCCGGAAACAAGGTTGATAAGAAGGAACCAAAACAATAAGCTGCAGATTGAGGTGATAACTCTCTGTCGGTTTGTCACGATGACTGACCACTCTTTTGGCTCTTGTGCATATATGTCTTGATGTGTCATACAGCAATGTGTTGTGATCCCATGTGGGCCAACTGTTTGTCATGACATGGAAATCAACTACCAAAGTAACTTAACTGCTGATTTTCACCTATGACATCAAATACAACAGTGACATTCTTTGGAGGATCCTAAAAAATGTTCAGTGCATGGAATGATTTGATTATACTGAGGTACCAATTACCACACACTGTGATAAACCTCTCCTTTTGTTTATGTTGTAAAGGGATTAGTGAAGCACCAGTGCACCAAAGTAATTATTTTCACAACACATATTTATCACAATACTTAGAGACAGAATATTGTTGTTTAATATTTTTTTAATTATTTGATGCAGCTGGTAATGTAAAGACAACACTCACACACGAGAGCAGAATATATATATATACATACATACCTGGTATGCCTCTTGTATGTTTTGGGGTTTCACCCATACCTGAGGTAGGCAAGTAGCATTAAGGACTTTGTGTCACGCTGCCACGGGCAGGGAGGTGACAGCTGGGGTTAAGTGATTTTGCCCCTTTTGTGTGTTTGTGAAATGTTTGGGGGGTTTTAGTTTATCTTTTGGGTTTCCCTGTCCTCTTCCTCTCCTTTCCATCCCTCCCCTTCAGGGCGGAGCTCT
>JAPMOB010212892.1:0-15446 GCA_029875015.1 Lepomis gibbosus | reverse complement strand
AACTCAGTTACTTTTTGGAACAAGTAGTGAGTAACTATAACTAATTACTTATTTCAAGTAACGTTCCCAACACTGCTCAGAGCTTAGAAAAGTGATCCCAAAGAATCGAGACATTTTTCACTTATCCACTCTTGCAAGCAATTTGTATTCAAGTGACTGGGAGTCATCTTTGAGTCCATCAAAACCTAATGAAAATCTACATCACCGATGCAATAGTACGAAAAAGAGGGGAATTAAATACTGACTCTTAAACATCTAAAGTTGTACTAGTAAATATCAGATTATCATGTTAATTTATTTTGTCTTACTGAAACATGGCTGGGCCATGAATAATATGTTAGCCTAAATGAATAGTTCCCCCAGTCATATTAATACTCACATTCCTCAAGGCTCCGGCTGAGGAGGAGGAGTTGCAGCTTCGACTCAAGCCTCTTAATAAATTACTATTTGTTATAGTTTTTATTAGCTCTTGGTTCATATTCTTTCTGGTTTTTATCTGAATTTTCAGAGTCTTTAGCAAAGTTTATTCCAGACAGAAAAATGGATAAAGTAATTATTGTATGTAAATTTTATTATTCATGCGAATAGCCTTACTGAATTACAGTACTGTGTTTACATCAGTATTAAAATGACTTCTGTCAGAATTTTCAAAAACCCACTCACTGTTTTAAACACTCTCTCAACCTTGTTCTGACATGTGGCATTGAAACTGTACATTTAATAGTCTTTCCACAGAATCCCTTTTTATCTACTTAACAATAGTAGCCAGCAAAATAATTGGCACTGAAGAGCTTTCCTTGGCAGTTATAGGTTAGGCTCGGACTATCATGACCACCCTCTTTTGGAGGAATTTGTTCTTCTCCCCTCTGCGTGAAGATACAGATTCCCGGTAATGGCTGTTCTTGTTTTTGTTCATGTCTCATGTATGCTTGTTTTAACCCTATTGCAAATCAATTTCCCCAGGTGGGACAGTAAAGATTAAAGTGTACTGAATTGAATTAATTCCTATCACTGAACTATATGCCATTAGGCCAAAAATAAAAAATAAAGAAAAGAAAAAAGAAAATAGAATAAAAAAGATAATAAAACAAAGAAGGTTAGCTCCATGGTATAACCCCCAAACCCCAAACCTGCAAATTAAAGCAACGTCACGAAAACTTCTTTAATAGGAAGGCCCTCCTTAATGCCTGAGCAGCATATTACTTGTCATTAATAGAGGAAAATAAGAACAACCGCAGGTTTCTTATCAGCACTGTAGCCAGGCTGACAGAGGGTCACAGCTCTATTGAGCCATGTATTCCTATAGTAATGATTTTATGTGCTTCTTTAATGATAAAATTTTAATTATTAGAGACTATATTCCTTACCTCCTGCTCTCAATCGGTACTGCTTTATCTCTAAACTCAGGAACAGCTGTAAAGTCTGACATATATTTAGACTGCTTTTCTACCATCAATCTATTTTCACCAACTAACTTCAATGATTTCTTCATCTAAACCATTGACCTGCCTCTCAGACCCCATCCTGTGGACACTGTGTCAACAGAGTTATTATAGCCACAAAGTAACATACGTGCTTTTTTCCCCTTTTTGTTTTCTAGTGTAGAGATTGGAAGTTACAGTTGAAAGGTTAGGGGAGGAGTAGCAGCAGGCAGCCACGGAGAAGAAGAGATCTGACACGTGTGTTGCGTAGGCAGATAGGATATGCACCACTCTGATTAAATGAATTACATTAAATAAATTGTATGCAACAGATCATGTTTTACACATTGTTACATACAACACAGTCACAGTTTTTCATAATGACATTTACTTCATGAACACAAAGAAGTAATATTAGCATTGAGTTTTGAAGTTAGTTTAACTGTTCATTGACACAGAATGTAGGCTAATGTACCGGAGGCCAAGCCCACCCCCAACTCCCCTGTCATCTGTTCTCATCTGGGCATCCTAGACACCATTGACCATCATATCCTATTAAAGAGACTCAATCATTTAACTGACATTAAAGTAGACGCTGGTTTAAGACCTACAGTATTTATCAGATCGATCTAAGTTTGTATGTCAATGATGAATCCTCCATGTATGCAAAAGTTAGTCACAGGTTTCCACAAGGTTTTGTGCTTGGACTAATTCTATTCACCATTTATATGTTTCGTTAAGGCAATATTGTTAGGAAACACTTATACATAAAACTTCACTGTTATGCAGATGATATTCAATTATATCTATCAGTCACACTATCAGTCTCCTATCTCATACTACACACACAAGTGACCGTTCCATTAAAAACCGAGAGCCTGCTGCTGCTTACGTCACTAGAACACTGCACTCCCAGATTGCAGGGTTACCTGGGGTTCCTAAAATCTCCCAAATTAGAATGGGAGCCAGATCCTTCAAATCAACTCAAGTTTGATTTAAAGTGCAAAATCACAGAAAGACATGGTCCTAATACACTTTACAAAATGCATTGAAATTAAAAAAAAATAACCATAAAATGCAGAATGCATGTAATAAAACACATAATAAAATACAATCAGAATAAAATCAACTAAATAAAATGATAAAACGATAAAATTTTTAAATAATTTATAGTTTGCTCATCACTGTCCTAACTAAAAGCATTATTAAACAGAAAAGTCTAAAGTCTAGCCTTAAAGGTGGTGATGCGATCCGATTCCAGCGCCCAAATTGGAATGCTTGATAAGTAAACGCTCTTTGTCCCACTGTAACCTTAGTAACATTAGGCACCACAAGCAACCCTGCATTTTTAGAGCGCAGTGCTCTATTGGGGCAGTAAGGTATCAGGAGTTCCTGTACAATGGTGCCTGGCCATTTAAGGCTTTGTAGGTAAGTAGAACAATTTTAAAATCTATTCCGTATTTCACAGGGAGCTGGTGAAGGGAGGCTAGAAATGGAGAAATATGCTCTTTAATCTTGACTCTAGACAGACCATATGCTGTTGCATTCTGGATCAGCTGGAGAGGCTTTAGACACTTAATTTTGCTGCCCGCTAGTAAAGAATTACAATAGTCAAGCCTGGAAGTAATGAAAGCGTGGGCCAGTTTTTCTGCAATGTTTTGATACAGGATGTTCCTGATTTTAGCAATGTTACGTAAATGAAAGTAGGCAGTTCTTGAAATTTGAGTAACATGCAGATTGAGGGACATTTCCTGATCAAAAATAACTCCCAGGTTCCTCACGATGGTACTGGGGCCCACGGCGATACTATCCATAGTAGCAATGTCATTGGACAATGTATCTCGAAGGTGTTTGGGCCCAAGTAAAATAACTTCAGTTTTGTCTGACTTCAGCATAAGGAAATTACAGGTCATTCAGGCTTTGACTTGTAAGCAACCTTGAAGTTTGGCTAACTGATGTGAATCATCCGGCATGATTGCTAAATATAGCTGAGTATCATCAGCATAGCAATGAAGGTTTATGGTAAAAAGGATTGGTCCGAGTACCAAACCTTGTGGTACTCCATGGTCCACGCTGGTGTGCATGGAAGAATCATTATTCACATATACAAATTGGGACTGACCGCATAAATAGGACCTAAACCAACTGAGGGCCGATCCTTTGATGGCAATAAAATTTTCCAGTCTCTGTAGTAGTATATGGTGGTCGATAGTATTGAAAGTAGCGCGCAAATCTAGCAAGACAAGTGCTGAGACAAGTCCTGTTTCTGATGCAATCAGTATATCATTTGTAACTTTCACCAGTGCTATCTCAGTGCTATGACGTCTTCTAAACCCTGGCTGAAAAGCCTCGAACAAGCTTTTTTCTATGAAGATTGTGACAAAGCTGACTGGCAACTGCTTTCTCCAGGATTTTGGATTGTAAAGGAAGAATATAGGTCTATAATTATTTAAAGCCTCTGGGTCCTGAGTAGGCTTTTTAAGAAGAGGTTTTATTTTGGCTGTCCTATAGGATTGTGGTACATGGCCTGTTTGTAAAGAGAAATTTATCATGTATAATAAGGTAGAGCTGACCAAGGGTCGAACCTCTTTAAGCAGCCCATAGTAGGGATGGGGTCTAGTAGGCAGGTTGAGGCTTTTGACTAGTAAATCATTGAAGTTAATTGCTGAAGATCAATGGCAGCAAAACAGTCCAGGATGACCTGGATGACCTCAGATGACCACTAAACCCTAAATCTAGGCTCTGCTCAAGGTTTCCACTTGTTAAAAGGGAGTTTTTCCTTGCCAGTGTTGCCATGTGCTTGCTTATGGTTGGAATTTTTTGTATCTCTGTAAATAATATTACAAACACTACGGTCTAGACCTGCTTCATAGTACAATGAGATAACTTCTGTTATGAGTTGGCACTATTTAAATAAAACTGAGTTGAATTATTAATAACAAATAAAATTAAATAAGGTCAATTCTTCCTTTGCTGACACCTTGGAAACAGAGGTGATATCTGCCTTTGGAAACCAGGATGCCTGAATCTGCGCCTGCCACAGTACTGGTCTCCCATGGTGCACTGCTCAGCCATGCGTGAGGCCATAAAGGACACAGGGAGATGGGTGGGGTCAAAGTGGGGGAGTGTGAAGCAGTCAGGTATAACAGGATTTTTCTGTAACCCTCAACCAGTGCCTTCACCTCTGTCCAGGGTCACTCCATCACCCATGTATCTCCCTCCCATCTCCCTCTGTGCGCCCCTGCTCTGACCTCGAAAGCCTCTCATGTCTGGAGACCTGAGGCTGAGCCAGCGAGAGATAGAAGGAAAACCAGCCGCTTTATTATAATGGTCCAGTGATAGTGAGATGGAGATGGAAAACAATTCTCTCTCCACTCTATCCTCCTCTCTCCTCTTCTATGAGCTCAGAGTTTTGTGGTGATTGAATTCCAAAGCAAATGGATTTACAATTGCAAGCCGGGCGCCATTACTGAAGCCTATTGTAGACCCTGCAATCCTTCTTCCATCGCTGTTTCCCCTTCTTTCTTTGTGTCTTTCGAGTTTTTTTCCTTTCTCCTTTTCTAGCCTTGTGAGGCATAATGACACGCTGATGCACTCTGGGTTCTGTGCAGAGGAGATGAAACAAGCCCGGTGGAGTGCCCTTGAGACTTCAAATCAAATAGTATCTTAACCCTTACTCAAATTGATTCCTTAACCCTCAGCCAGCAGGGCTTGAACCTTGAATTATGCAATTGGTAGGCAGGAAATCATGAGAGAACACCTCGTTTTCATCTTGAAAAAGAATCAGGCGCTGCGCACCTTCCTTCAGACACACCGAAAAAGATTGTTTCTGTTAGCTTGAAATATTCCTGATAGTCAGCCCCAAACAGTGCAGGAAATCGGATTGGATTTCTCACTCACACAACCCTCTGCCACCTCTAATCCAATGGCGGTTTCCATCGTCAACCCCCCTAAAGGCCAAGAAAAACACAATTTCCCCACCACATCAATAAGCGGGGGTTTATTCAGCAACATGGTGGTCCGTGTGGACTGGCTGCCTGCCCTGCCTGTGACAGAGTTTTATTAGTGGGGATAGTGAGGAGCACTGAGACATGGAGAGGGATGCTGCCATGTGAATAAAGAGCAACAAGACAGATCATTGCTGCTGCCACAGCAAAGCCCCACTCTTATTTTTCCATTGTTTCTCCACTAATAACAACTAAATAAAAAAGCTGTAAATGATCTGGGCAGGATTTTAACAAACCGTGGGTGTGTAAAACCTGGTAAAAATCTATTTTGGAGCTGAAACAATCAGCCAATCAAATGATTAGTCGATCGACAGAAAAATAATTTACAACTATTTAATTGTTTAAGTAATTTTTCCAAAAATGAATTATTCTCTGATTTCAGCTTCTCCAATATGAGGATTTTCTGCTTTCCTCTGTTTTATGTCATTACAAACTGAATGTATTTGGGTTTTGGACTGTTTGTAGGAAAATACAGGACATTTGAGGGCCTCAACCTGGGCTTTGGGAAATTATCCCGGGCATATTTCACTATTTTTATAAAAGATTATTGATTAATAGAAAAGATTATCTACAGCTCAGTTGATAAAGTAAATATGTCTGCTTTAAAGACATACTTTTAACTAAATTAAAATATGTCAGAAAGGATTAACACCTTCCTTTACTTTATCCCCAAACTCCTGCAGCTCCCTGGCTACTTATCATAGCTACTGACCCCCTGTTATCTATGTTTAAGGATTTGTATGACCTTGTGAGGAAGCAGATGAAGTGGTCAGTGGAGGAAATGTAACATAAGATCCCATCCATGATCTAAATGCACACGATAAAATAGTGTACTTTGCAAGAGAAAGCTACAAAGTCACCATTCATATTATGCTATGACAGCAAGAGATGGGAGGTTGTAATTTTTAATGGCTCACTTAATCACTATTTCGCTTGGCCAAGCAGAGTGGTGTGTAAAGGTCAGAGCTCTATTACATCTGTTTTTCCCACCTGAAGTAACATTGTTTCAGAGTGAAACCAACGATGATCCGAATTCTAAATGCTAAGTATAAATAATAAAATCAGATAGGCCTTCGTGTTTATTTCAAGACAGACCTTAAGTGTTCACCTTATAATGTTAAAAATGATGGTTCATTCACTTTGCGTCAAAATTAAGTGATTAGTCTGAGTTCAAACTGAAAAAAAATGCACAATGAAAGAAAGTCTATGTGCAGCATTTTCAGTGTGAAATAAGCTGCACATAGTCTGCAATCAGTACACTGCACACAGGCAACTGTAACTTTACGTCACTTTTGCTAGTCTGTTAATTTCCATGTGTTGGTTTGACAAAAATACTGTATAGTTATCCTTAATGATACCTTTTGCAGACTGAAAGTATTACTGTGACATGGATCTCACGACAGAGCAGTCAGCAGCTGGGAGGCACTGGCTGCAATAGAAGCCAGATTTACTCATGAAGCACAATGATGAATACATTTGTTCAATAACAGGATTTTACCAATTGCTTAGAGTCACGTGTAATAATAAGCTCATGAACAATCACTGCACACACTCTCCAAAATATGCCGGACACACTTGTTCACATGCAATACGCTATTTTTTCATATGCAAGTTAGATTTTTCATATTTATGTCTAGTCACAGTAAAAGTTTTTATAATGATGACAACATGTTTTTTCTCTTTTTTAAATATGGTAGGATGAATGTTTCTGTTCTATTGAAACAAGTGAATAAAAAGCCTTGGAAGTCTACAGAAATGTTCCGAAAGACAATGCAGTTGGAAATCCTACCATCATCAGAAAGGGCTATACATTATACAGCAACTGCATGTCCTACATTTTTGATTGAGGTGTTTTTCCAAATGCTTGACTGAATAAACCATGTGTGACTGTGACTATGTATTTTGTGTGCCAAATGCATGCAAGATGCAAGCCATTTTTAGTTAGAGCACACACAATATTAATTTTTAACTTTGTTACTTTCCAAACTGCAGACCCAAAGTTTTTATTAGCTAAGTAACCAAATACACTATCAGACAGCTACCAAGAAAAAATAGCTCACACACACACACACACACACACACACACACACACACACAGAAACAAATCAATACAAATGCAGGCACATAAATTTAATAACTGCAGCATTATGCTAACAGCCAACAAATGTCTCACAAAAACAGCAACAATCTAACAACACAAGCTATTAATTTAGTGTTGATTTTAAAGTTCAATCATCCATCGTCAACCGCTTATCTTGCGTATGAAGCCAATCCCAGCTGCCATAGGGCGAAAGGCGGAGTTCACCCTGGACAGGTCGCCAGTCCATCGCAGGGCCACACATAGACAAACAACCATGCACACGCACGCCAGGACAATTTAGAGTCACCAATTAACCTAGTCTGCATGTCTTTGGACTGTGGGAGGAAGCCGGAGCACCCGGAGAGAACCCACGTGGACACGGGGAGAACATGCAAACTTCACACAGAAAGGCTGGGACGACCGAACACATGACCTTCTTGCTGTGAGGCGACAGTGCACACAGCGCATCCTGATTTTAAAGTTAAATAAATACAAAACATGGTTGCAAGCAAAATTTTCATACATTTTCAGTACTTTTGTATACTGTTTCTTAAAGGTATACAAACAATATACCTGATAGGGTTGGAAAATTAAGCCAACGCAGAAGTGCAAAAAACTGCAGTTCCTCGAAAGGCCACTTGAGGCTGGTTTCAACAGCAAGTCATTCCCTACAAACCCAAAATGCCCAAATTTACAGGAAAAATAAACATGTTTACAGCTATTGATATATCATTAACCCGCACAAATTATATTAAGGCTTAATGTTATGCACAATTAAGGGCAGGTGAAGTCACAGGAAGTTAGTTGCAGAGGTGTCAATCGCCCGCCTCAGCTGACACGTCACATTTTTTGCATTAGATTAAAAAATATCTAATTAAGATTATTTTGACTGATATTGCAATTGCAATATGACTATGATTGATACTAGGAGGAATTATTTTTACATCATTTTTCTATTTTCATTGAAAAATATATTAAAATGAATAATGGTGGGATGTTTTCTTAAGTCTGTAGAATATGATGTTTAGGCCCCGTTGGGACAGTCAGTTTCTGTCTGACTCCTTCACTCCTGCGGCGCCTTAAGCGACTGTCTGACACACCGTTTCATTTCCTCAGTCATACTGTCGATATCAAAGCACATAACTGAACACATTTACATCTTTAGTAACATCGAAATCCTGGTTATATAGGCTATTAGTTTTTACCCAAACATGATCAATCTGTCATCGATTTATGGACAGATCCGGACATCGTGGATTTATCCTCAGCACAGAATTTCATTAAATATGAAAGAGGTGGTATTATGCTTTTTGGCTTTTTCCCTCTCCTTTATTGAGTTATATACCTTTTTTTGTGCATGTAATAGGTTTGCAAAGTGAAAAAGCCCAAAGTCCAGCCCAAAGGGAGTTACCATCTCCCACAGAAAACTCTGCACTGAACTGCCTGAAGACAGCTCGTTTGTAGTCCAGCCTTTTCTTCCGCTTCCATGTGATGTCACATGAAAACACGTGTCATAATGCTCGTCTAGCAGTCTGGCATGCCCTCAAAAACACCAGTGGAAAAACACTGAGCTGGAGCACACAGTGACAAGACCTGCTGCCTCTCCTCTCCCTTCCAAACACCAGCTACCCTCCAGGCAGTCACTGGACATAAAGGTGTTACTGTGATGTAGAGACAGAGCTCAGTTAAAACTTTATGGATGAAAGATACTTTTGTTACAGATTAATAACTCACCACTGTGAAATTCTTGCTTCAGCTTATGTTGCCAAGCTGGACAGGGGAACATATAAAGCTGAACTGAAGCCATGTTTACCGGCTTTTCAGGACCCGCCCTACTCTGCTTCTGATTGGCTAGTTGTCCTTACCCAGGAACTGAGCATGTGCAACTCCAAACAAAGATCTTGTAGAGGTGAGATGCTTCACTCCATAGCTAAAACGGAGCGTTCAACACACAGGGTGAAAAGAGGAGCTGCAGCAATGTGCAGTATGACAAAAAATATGGTGTTTTCTGAAAATGAAAACATGTAAACCTGTTCTGGTACAACCCCTAAATAAGATTTTCAACCGGAAAATGAGCATAATATGGCCACTTTAATGTAAAATAGTCTCCAATTTTACAGTTTGAACCTAGTCACATTTTCCACTGCAAAAATAAATAAATCCAGCACTTTAATTAAGGAAATTTAAGTCTGGTAAGTGGTGAATGAGCGGACTAAGCTAAATAAAATCTTATATTGTTAAGTTATGGATCCTTTCTCCACACCTGTTTTTGAGGTAAATTTTGAGGTCTACATTGTCACCTAGCCTATTCCTATTTCTAGCGCATCTGGCTTAAAATTAAGGCTCTGCTCTTTATTTACCTGTTGCCATGGTGAATTGTACTATCGGAGCTCCATTAATTATGGGGTTCAACATACCCCGAGTTGATTGAACTAATTCTGATCAGCTGTTCTGGAACCAAAAACTCGTATTTCCCCACCTCAGGCTCAATCAACTCAGGTTTAAGCTCAGAACTTTTTGAGCTTGCTTTCTGAAACAGGGCATTAGACTCTGCAGCGCGACAGTATTTAATTTAAAATGGTGTGTTGACACACATATAACCTTTAACAAATATTGCGCCGTCTGCTATTTGAAAATTGCAGTAGGCCATATTGCGAATTTGATGAAATTTTGATAAATCTTTCAGCCTTAACTGGAAGTTAGGTGACTCAAGCAATGCCAAGTGCCAAGCCCCACTTAGAGTTTTACAATCGCTCTTCAGAAACGTATGGGTGACGTCACAGAGGCCATGTTTTATTCAGTCTATGGCAGCCTCGCATAATCTTTAGAAATAAAATAAAAAAAATTCAGTCAACTGTCTACAAACACAGTAACAAAAGAAAGCGAATGACAAACATACAGATGAAGCATTGAGAAAACAAAGCGAAACACAGTGTCAAGGAGACACACAGTCGCAAACTTCCACATCAAACTCATGAGAGAATGGATGGTAGAAAAGGGAAGCTGTGCTGTGCTACTTTTCACCTGTTTTTAGAAATACAGCAAGATGCACTATTTAAAGGAAAGTGAATGTGTCATGTGATTTGCCTTTAAGTGTAATGATTAAAAAAAGTTAAATTAAATTAAAAATGTATGCTCATTTAAGAAATGATCAGTATCTGTATCGTTAAAAAATTGACAGCAGGATAGAAACAGTTAGCTTGCCCCCCTTATGTCAGGGAAATGGGGTCTAATCAGGCTAACATGATTATTTTCTCCACAAAGCTGTGCTGAGGCGACATGTTTCAAATGTTGCTTAGATTTCTAATAAAATGCTACTTTGTGTAAGCAGGAGCAGCAAATTAGCCATTAAGCTGGACGGGGAATTGTAAAGAGTGAGTTAGGTGCACTGTTTGTGTTGCAGGGACATCCAGCATAAGAAAGTATATGAGCTCAAGTACCTTACACAAGTAAAGTGCTAAAGTTCTTATACTTTACTCAAGTCTTTCTATTGCATCTCACATTTTAGAGTAAAATATTACATCTTTTTTATATTTTTCTTAATTAACATTCCACTAATGTAATACATAAACCAATATTAAACTCTGAAAGGTACATTCGGCATAAATAATTATAATATTTGTGATGTATTTAAAATATATTTTAGTACTTTCACATATGTGAAATCCTGAATGAAGGACTGGTGTGAGGACATCATCTGTGCACACATACCAAAAAGTACGGAAACAGTAAAATATATTTTGGGACAGTGACATGTTTTTAAATTTAATTTCAATTTAAAAAAGCGGCAACAATACAACTTGTAATAGACATTTTTAACTGGGACCTTGAAATAATATTTAGGGCTAAACATGTTGTGACATTTATTTTTGCAATTTTCAGAAAAGCTGTTGAATTAGGGAGTCAGTGAGGGTTGCACTGGCTGAAATGTCAACTTCAGTTCCCTTTTCTTTGCCAAGCGGTGTCCCAGTAGCCACACATCCTGTCTCACACCGCCAGGCTGCTGTGAAGGGTCCATTTTGTTTGTCACATCTGTCTACACCTGTCAGACATGTTATCTTTCATTCGGAGGCCCTGGCAATAGGTCTGTGTGTGTGCACCTTGTGAGTGTGTATGTGTGTGCTTCTGTATGTATACCTGTATGTTATTGATTTTCCATATGTGTGTGCCTGCGCAGGCACAGACATGTGTTCCCCCAGAGCAGTGATCTGTCAATCCCAGATGCTGACTCCTGAGCCTCTCTGACACAGAAGCCTGCGAGACGACCATTCACACCCCCCGCTCTCACGTCAGTAGCTGCTGAAAGCATTCCCTGACTATCGGGGCATCCAGAGAATAATGTGTGAAATGCATGTCATTTTCCTTGATGAGAATTTCGATCAAAAGAAGAAACCTGTCGCTGCAGGAGCATGAAAAATAAACGAGAGGATCTGAAGGTACTCATTGATGTTTTAATTCTATGAACAAGCTGCCATTATTGAAGTTGTACCACACTGCAAGTGGAAGAGGCTGAATGATGCATTTTCTCTATCCGCCCAAGAGGAATTGTTTGGGAAAATGCATCATTGTTTTTATGTAATTTGTCAGATTATACAAGGAAAGCTCTGGCAGCCATTTGATTAAAAAAAAGTTTGTTTTTTCGATTCAGTTCTGTTTCATATGACAAGTTGAAGAAGAAGAGGATGCAGCAGGATAACAGCATGCCTGCGATGTACCAACCCCACATACAGCACATTCATGTTATCACTAAGATATTGTATGTGGTTCATAATGCAAAGGAGAAATGCAAAACTCTGTCAGAGCTTTAAAAAAATGGGATTTAAAGAATAGATAATAGAACAAATTGTCTATGCAGCAAACTTTATGCCCTTACATGCTTTGTATGTGTGTGCATTCACATTCCTGCACACACTGAATTGTGCACTGTCATTAATAATATTTCTACAGATGCCACAGGGGGTAAATAACAAATATTTTTCATGTCAAACACATAATAGATCCCATGAACCCGAATGATATGTTTCCCCCCAAAAGCAAAAACAAGAAAGTCATGCTTTGGAGTTGGAATCGATCAGATGTGCCTGGATTTCCCCATTTCATCACTTTCTATGATTACCCCTGTGACTTATAGTGTCTTAGCATGACAGTGTATTTTACTTGAGTGACTGAGAGACAGGCAAGAGGCCTGAGATACCAGATACGGGTCTGCGCACGCGTACACATACAAGAGAGGGAGAGAGACTAGAAAGTGAAGGTGAAACTTGCAGAACACAACATATAATAAATAAATAATAATGGACTGAGAAGACTGGAGCAGGTACTTGTTTACCGTGGTACTGTATTGTTGCACATTAGTTTAGTGCCTTAGTTTTAATTTTTATTAGTCACAGTCAGATTCAGAACGTAGACAATGCACTTAGACCAATAATCAATCGCTGCATTTATGTCCACTGCCAACTTTCAGTTACTGTGCCGGATGTGGCATTACCTTCATGTAGCTAGATGGAAAGTAAGGGTGTGGAGCAGCAATCTTTGATGCAGGTGACCAGGCTCCTTCTGGCATAAGCCTGCAATTGACATTTGACTATATATAAATCATGAATGGCTTCATTTATATAGCGCTTTTATCCAAAGCGCTTTGCAAGGTTTTTGCCACTGTGACAATAAGTTATAAAACAAATGTTTTAGTTGCCTGGAGGTGGGGATCAAACCACCAACCCTGTGATCATGATCCACTCTACCGCACGAGCCACAGTCATCCCCATTATTATCATTAACAATAATCCTTCCCTAACATCGATCGAGTGTTTTTGTTGCCTGACCTTTCCTATACCCTGCCCATAATTTATTAGCCATGACAATGATCTATACCTTGCAGATGTGGATGCAGATATTGTAGGAGGCAAGATTTTATTTAAATTGAGAGCTACAAAATGGTTGACGTTCTACCAGGGGATTGGAAAACTACAAGCCTTTTTTGTCTTGTTCTACAGCATTTGGAAATAGAGAATTTGAGCACCATATTTGGTTACCCAATACTGAATTTCAGTAATATTTATATAATATATATATTGTTCTTGCCCTTAAACTAACTAACAAACTAACATACTAACATTTCAGTCAAGTGCAGCACAATAGCACATCTTCAGGCACAACTTTTGACTGGTGAAGGTCACAGGAAGCTAATATTGATATTTTTCAGTGTCTTGAAAACTGGCCATATTAAAGTCAGCATTTTAACTAGGACTGCAATGTCGTCAGGTTGAAAACATTTACACAGTCTGATAACATCAGGGCTTTTCTGGATTAAAGACATCGTTGTTCTTCTCAAATGCGCTTTTATCGTTTTTTACTATGAGGTGGTAATATTTTTCAGTAAAATGTGTAATGATAGTCTGTTTTAAAAGGGAAAAAGTATTTAATGTAAACACTTCTGCTAATTTCCCTTGAACGTGTTCAAGTATTCATACGCTTTATTCATAATTCACACAGACTCAATGTCATGTCTTTGTGAACATGATACATGGTGATTATTAAATCACAGATAAAATAAATGACAAGTGATGATGTTTATGATCAGCTGAAAGTTATTTAGTGTTTCTCTGCAGAAAGCAAATACTGCTACATGGGTGATTAAATGTTGCTTTGTGTAGGCAGTTATGTCTGTCAAAGGGCGATCTGATGGTTTTTCAAAATAAGTCCTATGAATGGCACAAGTTAAATTATATCAAGGAGAGTAACCATTATCACCTCCATATAACCTCATGGGTCAAAATAGATGAGTCAAAGAAATTGCTAAACACTGTGTTGCTAATCACATGTGTCAACACTAAAATTGTCTTTTGGAGTACAGTAAACAACCACTGTGATATACCATACTGTGACATATTTGGTCAGTGGCGTCAATTTATAATTAAACTATGACTTGTACATTCACACAATACTTAAAAGTGTGTTTTCCCCACCATCATGTAAAAGAGTAAGGTTTGCAGCCGCTAGATTTGACTCTTTTTGTTTACACAAAGCTTGCGAGAAAAGAATAGTATTCAATAAAAGATGAGTCATAAAGCTGATATCGACCGGAGGGTGGCTGAGCTTATGTAATATAAACAATATGTGATGTCGCTTTCTGCAAATCTTCTGTCTTGTGGCCAAAGCTCAATTTGTCATCAATAAACATGCCCAGGTTTTTGTATTTGTCAAGCTGCTCCACAGCGTGGCCCTTGACAACATTGGCATCTGAAATCGATCAACACGTCCTGATCCTAAGCTGCAAAAATGAATTCTCGCATCACTGAACAAAGTCCACCAGCAGGTCCAAGGCTGCCCGTTTATCCTGTGGGAGTATGTTTGTAGAGGGACATGGACAGTCTGCTGCCCATCATCTGCACGGGTGTAGTGGAGGAATGCAAAATCAATCTTAATTTAATAATATTTCTAGGCTCATATAACTTGTTAAAGGGTAACTTCTGTATTTTTCAGCCTGATCTTAATTTCCTATATTTTTGTGTCCATGTGACTGTTGGACAACATTTTTTGAAATTGGGCCAGTATTGAGCAAAAACACTGCAGTCATGAAACAAGGCTACAACCTAATCCTTGCGGGCACTCCCTCAAAGTAAGTCCACTTGTTTTTACCACTGACAGGCTCAGATTGTCAATACAAGTGTCTGACAACATTGTGGAAATAATCCTAGAGAGATGAAACCTTTTTTTAAAAGAAGAAGATCCTTTTTGTTTAACCAGGAACAGTTGCTATGTTGCTCTCGTAACAAGCCACCAGACTCCATTGTCCACTCTGTCTGTACGCTAACTAAACTGAACAAAATTATAAACACTTTTGTTTTTGCCCATATTCACCATTCAATTCAATTCAATTCAATTTTATTTATATAGCGCCAAATCACAACAACAGTTATCTCACAGCGCTTTTCATAA